>CANUEX010019181.1:0-30889 GCA_948099535.1 Jatropha multifida
AAATGTATAAGATAGAATTATTTATAATTCTTGTAGTAATACAGTAGTAGAAAATCCGCAGTTATGTTAGGATTTATGATTGTAATAATAATGTTAAGTGTATGTAAGACTTTATGGGAATGATTGAGTTGAATAAAATAAGGCCCTATGATAGTTTGAATCATTAAAAATATAATGGGCCAACTTATAGAATATTTTCATGTAGTTATGGTGTTGAAATCAGAGATTAGGCTTACTACGGGCCTCGGGGGCCTTAAACTTACCCAGGTCCTAGTGCCGGTCCGGCCCATGGAAACGGGTCGTGACACCTACCTAGCAAATTAGCATATCCAAATCACATATAAAGGGAGTTTCTCTATTTATGCAAAATTTTGAATTATGTATCATAGTAAAATCTTTAATTTAATTCATTGACCTCAAGCATATCTGATTATCTGAACCACTCTTTTTGGAAGCTTTTTATAATTAAATGTAGTGTAGTTGTTCTTTTCATGTTCTTTTTACCTGAACTATAGTTTTGGATTTAGGTTTAAGTTTTCTCCATCTGCAGGAGATTTCTAATTCGAGTCATCTCCACCGTAAGAGTGTAGACTCGAGTTCAAATTTTGAATTATTACTCTTATTTTGGACTCTACAATTTTATTCTAACCCATTTAGCCTCTTTCGTTTTTAATCATAATATCTATCAAAGCACAAATAGAAAAATACTTGGTTCCTAAAACACCGTTATTATGTTTGTAAATTAACAAAATTACCATTACTAATTCTATTCTAATTATGATATCAATTTGTTATTTTTATTATATTAATATTATAAATTTAATCTCATTGGAATTTATTTTACCATACCGCTATATATTTAGTTTTAATTATTTTTCACTATCAAGAATTTGTTGCTTTTGACTATTAAGAATCGTTACATCAAGTTTTTGTTAATTTGAATTATTAAGTTTGCAATCATGTCTTTTTTTTGCAGTAAGTATAACATTAATTCTCTTTCTATTTACAAATTAAAAGAATAATTTCTCTTTATAATTCTTATAATTTAGATTTATAGATTTATCAATTAAAAAAAAAGATTTATAGATTTACAGATTAACAGTAATTATTTAGTAATCGTGAATAATTATAAACTTATAAGTTTTCCCTACTCAATGATATTGTCATGAAATATCTTAAAGAGATTAAACTTTTAATTGAAAAATTTTAATTTTATTTATAGATTAAAATTATATAATAATTTTAATTAGATTTATTATATTAGTTTCCTTAATCTTATTCTTATTAATTAACAAATCTAGTTTTATTATTTTTCCATTGCCAAGAGTTCTACAAATGGATTATTTTCCGTTTCTAAAATTATAGCATAGATAGATTTTTTTCATCCATTGATGAGTGTCTACAAATTGGTTAGCAATGAAATTCTTTTCCGTTGCTAAAGCGTAACTAAAATTCAGAAACTATTTTCACTAGGTATCTCTTTTTCGCCGCATCTTTTAGTATGTTTGCACTTTCTTTTCTCTTTTCTTCCTCCCTTTTATTTTATATTTTATTAATAAAAATTTACATTTTATTTAGATTGTAAAATTAATATTTGTCATGATGATATTTTTTATTTTTTTTTTTAGTTTCAAGTATTTCAATGGAAGTAAAATAGCAATGTGAATTTCAATATTCAAATTATAATATAATAAATCATAATTTTTTGCATGTATAAGAATTTCAAATTATATATATATATATATATATATGCGAATAAAGAAAAATATCGGGTTCCTAAAATGCCCCAGTAGACTTTTAATTTTATTGATTGATTATTTTTAATTTAGTCTTATTCTAATTAGAAAACCCTTAATTTTATTGGTAGTTTATTAGTTGATTAATTAAAAATATCATTAAAAATAATTTAGACCTATTCTAATTATGAACATTTTGAAATTCCTTTATATATAAAAATACTATGATTTAATATCTTGTAATTTAAATATATTATAATATAAGATATTAAATTTATTAATCCCTTATTAGTGGCTTTTTTTATTAATATTATAAATTTAATCTTATTCTAATTAGAAATTTAACTTTAATTCTACTCTAATTATGATTTCATTTTATTATTTTTATAATATTAATATTGTAAATTTAATCTCACTCTAATTAGAAAGGTATCCTTTAATATTAGTGTCTTGAGAACCAGATCGGATAGTGAACCAGTGAAGATAAAAGTTCACTAAACCGAAAATTTCACTAAACCGAAAATTTCAACCAATTCAATATAGTTCAACCGGATTTTTATATATAATATTTTTAAATATATTTATTAAAAATACAGGTTATAAAAGAAATTTTGAACTCAAATAAAAAATATTTTCAAATTTGGACAAAAAGAATAAAAATTAGTAAATAATTTAAAAAAATAGACCATGAATAAATTTAAAACTAAAAAAATTAATTCCCATAAAATATATTATTATTTTCATTTAATTAACGTATTAGGACTTTAAGTTTAGATATAAAGAGGCTTTAAAATTAAAAAATTTGTAGGCCCAATTTTTGAGAGGCCCAAATGTTAAAAAAAACTCATATTTTCTGGCCAGAAATTAAATCGAATTAATTTTTAGTGGGTCTGGTTCACTGATTTTTAACCGGTCTAATTTATCAGTTTTTAGCCGGTTTTCATCGATCTTTTCTAAGGCCACTATTAATGATTTTTTTTACCTTTCTTATTAATAATTCATTGAAGATTCTACTATTAAGAGTTTTTTCTATTATTATATAAAAAATTTCTCACTTTATTATTATTAATAGTTGAGGTATTAATTTGAACTTTTGATTTTTTTTTATTTTGATATTTATCACGAAAAAAAATTTGAATTTGATTACTAATAATTTATATTTGTATTTATTTTTATATATGGCAAGATCTTAAATCATATGATTATTTATTTTCAACTTTATAACTATTTTATTTTGTTAAAAATTCTATTGTAAAAAATTATTAAAATTTTTCATCAAACATAGATATGTATGATGGTGGTTCGTACCTATTTATATACATATAATAATTATAACCAAAAGTATTGAATTTTTATATTATTTTTGTAAAAATTAATAAAAATAAATTGTAAATAATCCTTCTAATGTGTATGTTCAATGAGTACTAACATGCATCATCGCACGTTCTTGAACACTAGTTATAATCATCGCACATTTTTAAACACTAATTATAATTAAAATGAGAAAAGGGTAGGGATTTCTTGCAACAGTTTATACTGTAGAATTCTTATAGTTGAAGTTACCTTAAGAGTTCAGTATAATATTATTCTACCCATTTGACCTCTAAAGAATTAAAAAAATTATAATCTTTTAATGTTATGAATTATCTCAAAGCAATTAATTACGAATTACATTGTAATATATTTATATCCTATAGTTAATTGAGAATTATATTAGATTTGAATCTAGAATTAAAAGAAAAAAGGGAGACTTACTACTTTTGCTATGGAGTTATAATCGAAAGAATAAGAATTCATTAGATAGAAGTGAGTTCCATAAAATAATTTTTTTATTTTAAATATCTGAAATCTACTGGGCTGACTAATCCGGGTTTGCCCTGAACATGCCCACATGTATAAACTAATAATAATATAGAGTAGGTGTACAGCAGAATTGGATACCAAATGGAAGGATGGAGATCACAAAACCATATGTTGGTTTCAATTGTGTTGGTGATAATTAAATAAAGATGCACCAAACTTGCTTTTTTCATAATGAGATTTAATGGTCACTTGGGACCTCATAAGCTATATATGTAGAGCTCTTCCTTTTCCAACCATTGCTTTAAAACAATTCTTAATTAATTGATTATGAGAGTTAACATGGAAGCTCAAATGAACAAGCTTCCTTCAAAATATGCTCTACTTCCTATAATTCATGAAGGACCACTCTATATATGTATACTCTAAAATTTACATTTACTAATGAAATTCAAAGTCCTAATATGTTAGGTATGAAGGAGAAAAGGAAAAAAATTTTCCCATCTTTTATAAGTTATAAGCAGTATCATGAAACCCAACTAGGAGATTGACCCGGTTAAAAAACCGGGTGGATGGATCGTTGGTTTAATCGGTGGGTCATAAAATATTAATAAATATATATTAATTAAATAATTAAATTTTAAAAATTATAATATAAAAAAATAATTAAAAATATCAAAAATGGTCCAGGTGAATTGGTTCAGTATGGATGGACCGATTCAATGGATCAACTTGTTCTCTTCCTTAAATACAACTAATTAGTCCTTGTGTTTTCAAAAATAGACTGAAATTTCTTTATAATTTACTTTTGTTAGACTATAAAGTCCTTCGTTTACTTTTTTTTCCATGGAAAATTATAGTACGGTCCTTATTGTTTGAAAATTACAATTAGTTCATCTTTGTGTATTTGAAAATACACTATTCTTCCTTATGTCTTGCTTTGTTATATTGCTCCATTTGTTTCCGTAAAATAACTTTCTCAAAAATATTTTCAACAATTTCTGTTATTTGGGGCATTTAGGAAAATATTTTCCTGGTCAAAGGAAGATTAAATTATTTTTAAAGAAAATGATCATTTAAAAAAAGTATTTTAAGGGATGTTTAAAATCGTCACTTAAAGTTAAAAAAATTATTCATAATACTTTTGGGGACAATTAACATCGTCCCCATTGTGCGTCCCTTTGATCGGGACTACTTTTAATAAATCGTTCCTTTTTTGAAGGATGATAAATTATCCATAGTTTAAGAGTCGTATATCATCCTTTTAATGTTGAACAATAATTGTCCTCAAAAGACAATGACACAGAGTACAAAATTCGTATAAAAAAATATGGACAATATTTATCCCCCTAGATAGGACATCCATCGTCCCCAAAATTGTTCGTAAATAAAATAAAAAATTTTTCAAGAGGTCACCTCTTTCCATCTTAAATTTCTTTTTAAGCGAGTATGCTTAACTCAAAAGTTCTTCTAATACCACAAACCATTCCACCAAATAAAGCAATTAATAATTAATTTCTCCATTTTTAATATGTGACATACTTATTATTGGTATAGGAGACATAAATTATCCCTTCATATGGGACGTCAGTCATCTTTAAAATTGATGGCAGTAATTGTCCTTAGTATATGAAACGTAAATTGTATCTCATACATATAAGATGTCAGTCGTCCCCAAAATAGATGATAATAATTTTGTCTTTAATATACGAAACATAAAATGTATCCTCTACATAGAACATTAGTCATTCCTTAGATTTATGACAATACCTGTCATTAGTAGTGGAAACAGAAGTTATCACATTTTCCATATGAGACATCACTCGTACTCAAAATTAAGGACAATACTTGTCCCTAGTATTAGAGACGTAAATTATCTTTTATTATTGGTACAACTATTATCCCAATTTTTAATTAAAATATGATTAAGATATCGTAATAAATTTAAATTGTCCTCTTTGTGCCTTATTACCATAAAAAGAGACAATTTTTAAAATTATCCCCTATTTTCAAGGGGTTATGATTTTTGCAGACAAATAATATTTATTATTCCAAATTCTCATCCACTTTTATCACCTTTTTTAGTGTGACTTCCCATTATCAAGAGAATAAAATATTTTATGGATATTGTCAAACTTATTATAACCTTATAAATTTATATTTTTTAATTTTTTAATCATTAGTAATCACTACCATCAGTTACCATTCACCACCAGCCACTACCATTTGCCATCACCACCAGTCATAGTTGGCCACAACTATCGATTATCAGCGACTTTCATAATTTATCATTTTTTTTTTTCATTCTTCTCATATTTAACCAAAAAAAAATTTTAGTAATATTTTATAGTCTTATGAGTTAAAAATTTTAGTAATATTTTTAACTAATTTTTAATATTGCAATCAAATAATGGAAAATAAATCATTTGGAAAATATTTTCTAAAGACAAGTTATTTTTCAGAAACAAACTGAACCAGTCCTTTCATCCAATTTTTGTACCTTTTTCGTTAAGTTTATTATGAAATGAAAAAATTACACCTTTTTTTATTTCTTGTCACTTTTTGGTATATTTTAAAAACTCAGAGACAAACTAATTATATTTTAAAACATATAAGAATAGAGTAGTTATATTTTACAAAACACAATGATAATGTTGTAGTTTTTTCAATACAAAATAATATCATTTTTCCCTTTTGCACGAATGATAATTTCACTCGATCCGGCGAATATCCAATCTAATTCGATTTTGACAAATTCAGTTAATGAATAAAAGGGTTCGAATAACATTGTATTGGGTTCGGCTCGGATAACCGCTATCCATTAACATTTTAATTAATATTTTAAAAAATAATTATTTTTCTCGAAAGAAAGTTTATATACATACACCTTTATAATTACTAGTTTTTTTTTATTGACATGCGTTGTACATTAATTATGCTCGTTATATGCTCATTTTTATAGTCATTTAATTTTTTTTATTTATATAATA
This sequence comes from Jatropha multifida, assembly GCA_948099535.1. Classification (NCBI taxonomy): domain Eukaryota; kingdom Viridiplantae; phylum Streptophyta; class Magnoliopsida; order Malpighiales; family Euphorbiaceae; genus Jatropha; species Jatropha multifida. Next base: position 6,527 of record CANUEX010019181.1, read on the forward strand.
TTAAAGTATAAATTTTTATTTAGATTGCAATAAATATAGTGATTAAATTATATTACATTTTATATATACAGTAAATATTTTTTTTTGTTACGGATCTTGCATTCATTGAAAAGAAAAATTATATATTTATTTATCTCTTTAAAGTAACAATTTGATTATGAAATGTGTTATTTATATTCTTTTCAACATATTGATTCATATAGTTTTTATTATATGTTACTTGCTTTTATTTTGTTTAAGGAAAATAAAATTGATTTATAAAATTCATTATATAGCTTTTATTATACGTTTTCTAATTTACTTACATATTTTGTTAATAACTTTCATTATAATCTCTTTTACTAAATAAATACTTTAACGATAGAATAAAAAATTAATCAAATAAATCAAATTATATAGTTATAAATAATAATAAGTTTTAGTTTTATTTTTATTTTTTTAATCAATCAAAATCATAAAAGCATTTTAAAAAATTATTAATAAAATTATATTCCTCCATAGAAATAATAGGATTTGAATAAAATAAGATGTCAATATAACTAATCGAATTCGGATGTTTAAAAATAATAAATTTTTATCTTATTTTTTGTCAACTAAGTTATTGCGCAATTTGTAATTAAAAGAATTTAGCCATACTCTTTTTAGTTTAAAATCTGAATTATTTAAATATATTTATTTAAAATAAATTAAAGAAAGAAAAATATAAAAATTTTCAAATGCTTCATATTCACATATATTTATTTTAAAATAATAACATTGAAGATTAATTATAACAATAGTAAATTATTGAAAATCTTGATGAAGAAAAGTTAAAAAAAAAACATTCAATCAAATTATAGAAATATATATAGAGAGAGGTTAACGTTTTAATTGGCTATTCCTAAACTTATTTGTGAGTATTTTAAATTTTACAAGAATAATATCAGAAATCCGGTTATTCCATCTTTATTCTCATTTTTATATATAAGATAGATATTAATATTGATATAATATTTTCATTAAGCTAAAAATATAATTTATAGTTTTTACTTTTAATTTTTGAAAAATAAAAAAATACTATTAAATGAGTATTTGAACAGATTCAAATATTTAAACGGATCCGATTGGAATGCTTAATTCATCGTTGGATTGTACTCAAGCAATGCATTTTGAGCGGTTGTCCGCCCCTCTATCGTCCCTATCTTCTTTCATGTCCATCCCAGCATTTCGTTTTGTGGAAATCTCCACATATTAACTTAAACTTTTGAATTGGATATGAGAGTTTCTAATTATGTAATATTATATTTGATATTTGAAATAAAATGAAATAGAAATGCAATAAATAATAAAATGAATTCTTATTTCTATATTTTATATGCAATACAAAATAAATATTTTATTTTATTAATTGTAGGAATAAGAAGAATGGAATAAAATTACACCATAAAATTATGGGTTTTTAAATCTTTTGATTTATTTTTCATTCTATTCTCTTATTCCTTTAAAAAAATAAAAGAATAAAATAGAATTTTACTTTGTATTGCATATTAAGTATAGAAATAAAAATTCGTATTTCTGTTCTCATTCTATTTCACCTATCAAATATAATAAAACCCTTAACTTTGTATTGCAATTTAATTTAATTCAACGAAAAATATATAAAATTATGTGTGAAAAAAGTAATTGTACTTTAATTTTTATTTTGCTACGTTACATTTTTTTTTGGTTATTTTCTTTTAATAAATCTAAATAGTTTTTAATAACGAATAGTTTTTCATTCAAATATTTTTTCTTTTTCTATTAATAGCGTGGTAATATTTTTTCCTTATTACTTTAATTTTGTGACATCTTTAATTTTTATTTTGATCTATCAAAAACTTTAATTTATAATATTATATCTATTAAATATTTCGATTTTCAAAATTACAAAAAGTTGAAATCTATAAAAATTATTATTCTAAGAGTCGTGCTAAGTACCATCGAGTTGCTATTTTATAGATAAAAGCCGAAAAACGGTAAAATTTATTAATATTAGTGTCAAATGTATATAATGTTAATAATATTTGTCTATTTAAGTGCACGATAGGTGATCCGTAAAGTTTGAAGTGCTATAAAATTAAAATAATAAAATTTATAAGTGTATTGAGCAGAAAGATAATCAAATTCTTCAAATGAATTTTTTTGAAAGAACAAAATTTTAATAAATAAGTAATTTAAGAGAAATTAATAAATTAAAAATCTGATATTATTATGGTAATTGAAAAATGGCAATCTTGAAATTTTACCAATAATTAAATGAATCGTCACATAAATGGAAATTGGAATAAGAAATGGGAGATGCCCTACCAACTAAAATATTGAAACCACATAACGTATTATTTAACTAACACCTGACGAACTCAATGTCGTTTTTCGTGCTTAATCGAGATTCGCGTACAATGAAGTCATCTGATGAATAATTTATGAATTGTTTGATTTTAGAGTGTTTTAACTTTTTAATAGAACGTGGACGTTTTATATAATACGTGGACAAAAATGACAAAAATTTTAGAATCAAATTAAATGCCAAAATTTTTTAACTTATTTATTAAAGACCACAAATTTTTTAAATTTTCCATGAAAATAAAGGAGGAAAAACTTACACATCGGCTCCAACTTGTTTAAACTTAAATAATTTTTCAATTCAAATTCAAAATTAAAAGTAAAATTTGGTTTATTCAAATTTAAATGAAATTTAAAAAGTAGTGCCCAAATAAATATATTGCGGTCAAAATGAAATAGAATCTGAGTTTTAATTTCAAAACTCTTAACAATATTTAATTTAAAATTGGATACTAAAATTAAAGTTTTAGTGTGAGTTTGAAGGGATAATTTTTTAAAAAAGAAAACAGTCTAGCAAAATGTGTGACAACTTCACATTTTGAAAAGTGTACAATTAATAATAATAAGACCACAATATGGTTATACAAGAGTACAATCATTATAAAGATTTGAAAAAGTGCACAACTAAAATTAATAGGGCCACAAAATATCTTACATAAGTGCACAACTAATGAATTCAAATATCACAAAGTGATTTATAGAATTTTATAACCCTTGATTAATACAGAGAAACAAAAATTATTGAAAAAATGCACAAGTACTAAAACATAATCATAAAATGACTTATAAAAGTGCACAACTAATAATTAAAAGGTCTTGAAATGACTTATTGAAGTTTATAATCGTTAACTAAAATAGAAAAACAAAAACAATTGAAAAAGTTCATAAATACTAAAAACAAAAAACCACTGAGTGGCTTACAGCAAAGAATAATTATTGTAAGGATTTGAAAAGTACATAAGTAATAAAAACAAAAAAGTCACTAAGTGGCTTATTAAAAAGGAAAAGATAATCAAAAGTGCACAATTATTGCCACTAAAAATCCACATTAACCTATTTATTATTACAATTCTTACTTACATCGACATTAATAACAATAAATGTGTCTTTCATAATTTTTCTTACTGGGTCTTTTATCTCATCACTTGAAAAAAGTATCTTGAAAGTCAATGAAGTTCCCTCTTATCCATGGTTTTTATATAAGAGGTTGGATTTCATTAGAGTCTATGGGTGCCTGATGATCACTACTTTTGGGCACATCTTTACTTTTTTTTGCCACTTTTTCTCGAGTATGTGTTTCAAGAATCTCAGAATACTGATCTTTTCCTTAGTGAAATTGCTTAAAATTAGCAAAAACGACTGCAGCTCTTCAAGTTGTGCACTATTTTTCTATATTTGCTCACTGTTTTTATTTATCTTTTCCACCAATGTGGCTAAAAGAATAATAATTGCACTCAAGTTTTTTAGAATCTCAACATTATCGTCTGTAACTGAAGGCATTCTACTAACCCTTCTTGGAAGAGTACCTGGCTTTTTTAGTGTACCATTTTCATCTTTAGATCCCCACTTCAAGCATAACTTATATTCATTCATAACTTCAATGGTTGTGGTTAAATTTACAATAATAAAAGTGGACATATATTTAGTAAACGTATAAATAAGGGCTAACTTTATATTTATGTGAGTAAATTTATAAAAACGATCACTGTTACTATAAAACGAAATGAAAATGTAAATTGATAACTTGTCTCTTGAAATATGTGTGCATTAAATGCTGAGAAAATTTGTGTTTGTCACTTTCTTTTATTGTTGAGCTTCAATCTTAAAAAAACCCATATATTCAAAGGCTTTATAATCTTTTTAAGTTGACTTACATCTCATTTGGAGTAACTTTCTTCATATAAAAAATACACTTAAAAAGTAAATTTTTTCTAAATCAAAAGAACAGAAAAAAATAATTAAAATTTGTATAAAAATAAGTTTATCTTTGTAAAAAAATATAGAGCATTTTTTTATTTTGCTAAAGTAATAAATGAAATAAAAAATACCCTAAACGAGAGAGTGGTAATACTGAGAAAGCAATAGTTATGGGTAATTTAATAAATGTATGCTCTATGCTTTCAATGTAATGAATTTTTTTTTCGAAAAATCCAATGCAATGAATTTAATAATATGAAAAACCGCCACCCTATGGCATGGAGAGTGCAGGGAACACTTAACGTGCCTATTATTTTTAAAATAATATATACTTTTTAGTTTAACTTTTATTGGAAAGATGAATTTGAATTTTAAATTTATTTAAAATGATTAAAAATATTAAATTTAATCTTTTATATTAATTTAATTTCTCGGCCTATTAAAAATAGCTAAAAAGATCATATTTGAATTTTATATTAATATATTAATATTTTTTTTTCTCTATCTCGAAAAAAAAACTTTCATTTTATGTGGTAAAAGCGCCCAAATTGAACTTATTTAACCCTTGATAATAGAAGTTCAAAACATCTTTTCTCCTAACAAAGTAAACTTATAAAACATGTAGTTACTTTCAATATGTTCAATTTGGAAAATATATGGATAAGATTTTAAAATGATCAAATTAATATATATTTATAAATTCAAAATCATCAATCAAGTTCAGAGCCAAATTAGCATTTATTCCATTTTTATTTGACTTTTTTTAAATTAGAAATTTGTGACATTTTTTATTTAAGAATAAAGCTTAATTTGCCCTCTAAACTTAGAAATAATATTTAAATTGCCCAAAAATTAACTTTTTGTATAATTTATCCCCTAAAATTGCACCAATAGAACAAAAAACCCAAATTGTTACTTAAACTAATAAATGTTTTTAAACCAAATATTCATATAGGCAAATATTTTTTAAATAAAATATTTTGTTTAGTTAGATTAGACACTATAGTTTTTTTTTATAATTATTGTTATGTCTTTAAATAATTTTTCCTTCTTGAATTTTAACTTTTAAAATAATTTTCATTTGTTAAAATATTAAAAAATAGTTTTTGTGAAAATTAGGTGTTTTGTTCCTTAAATGCTAAGTTTAGATTTATAAAAAAAATTGATTTTTGGGTAAACTAAATATTATTCCCTAGTTAAAGGGGTAAATTGAATATTAATCTCTCTCCTACACGGTTTGAACTAGTGAAAAATGTTGTACTTAAGAAAACTCAAAATCTGCGACCCTCAATTTTATGTATTGAGACACTTAAAAATGTTTATGTCCAAATTTTTTAAAAAAATTTGTTGAACTATTCTTTATACTTTTTATGAAAAATTTTATGATACTCTTAACATTTATTTTAATTTATTAAATATTTTAATTTATAAAATTATACCTATTAAATACTTCAATTGCTTTATTGAATCTCTAAATTTATAAAATTAAATTAATTAAAAAATTATTTGATAGTTAGGAAATGTGAAAATCATTGAAAAAAAAACTGTGTTAACCACATATGAAATTAGTATTTCGTATATAAATGTAAAAACCTTAAAAATTGATGTTACTAACACGAGGAAGCCTGAAATTATAAAAATTTAAATCTAAATTTTTAAATTAGGGTGTCTAAATTTTTTTTTTTTATAAATTGATGACCACTTGAATCCATCTATAATAACTAACTTTAAAAACTCAAAATCGGAAGATTAAAAAAATAATTTAAAATCGAAATAAAATGCAACAACTCAAACAAATTTAAATAAATTCACTCGTGTATAATTTTTATTATTCAAAAGAGTGTTGATTTTTATTTTCATATATTATAAAATATTAAAATTTGCAAGTTAAAAAAATGATAACACCAAACAAACTATTAATTTTTTTTTGGATCAATGCAGAAATTCATCCCTAAATTTTATATAAAAAATCTTGTGGCACTCTTGATTTTTACTTTGACCTATTGCATGCTTTAATTTATAAAATTATATTTATTAAGTACTGTAACGTATAAGAATTATTTTATTCAATATTTAAATTTTTAAAATTAAATCAATTAAAAATTCATTAGAGAGTTAAAAATATAAAATTATTATTTCAGAAATTATAATAATTATATATTAAATAAATATTTTAGATTTAAATATTAAAAATAAGAAAAAATATTATAATATTAACAAAATTCATAAGTTTATAAGCATAATAAATTACTCAGTAAAATTTAGAATATGATACATGCGTTTGGCATATTTTTTCGGAAGGAGGGCCTTTAGTAATTTTAATTAAAAATATTTAAAAAAAACTATTAATTTCAATTAATTATTTTATTGAAATAACTAAAAATTAAAACAAGGAGGGGCTTTAGTAATTCGGATGAAAAGGAGAAAAAGACGAGTTTAATCAGTTAAAGAGGATGTAATGGCCTCAACAAGAGCGTGCATGACAGACAAGTGAAAGCTCCTCAGACATGTTTGGTGATTCGGACTCTTCTATGAACACCAATAAGATTACTGGTCCCACTTTCAGAAAATATTTTAAATAAATAAAAAAACTTTAACTTTATAGCTTTGCTTTGACTCGTCTCTCGCTCTCCGCCTAATAGTCCACAAGAAACACAGGTCCTGTTCATTTTTATACTTTTTTTCTCTCTTTCAATCTCCGCTTTCCCTTTCCTCCTCTTTCTCCAGACAGGTTCATTAGGTTACCGGAAGCTCTCTTTTTAACAGTGCTTATTCTCAATTTTCTTCTAATTTTTGTCCACTGCAAAAGTGAGGTTCTCTCAAGTTCCTGATCCTTCGAGGTAGGTACTTTTTTTTTGAATTTTTATTTTTTTTCTCGACTGATTGCTTTTTTTTTTTTTGTTGCATCTGGGTATCTTTTGTTTGCTTGGATCTGTGGTGGGCTTTGGTTATAATCACTGGTTCTGTGTCAAGATCTTGGCTTTGCTTAATTGGCCTTTGATCGTTTTTTCCTATGCTTGGGCCTTTTACTGTTTTTTCTGATATTAGTTAAGATTTTTGTGCAAACTGCATTTTGTTAGTAGCTGACTTGATTGACTTGTTCTTGGCTTTTCTTGGTGGTCCTTGATTTTTCTTTTTTAAATTCATTTTTCCAAATTTAGTTCAGGTTTTTTTTTTTCGTGTTTTTTCCCCTTTTTGGCACATAGATAGTGTGTTGACTCAATTAGCTATGAAGTCTGATCTTATTTGATCCCTTTCTTATCATTCCGTGTAGTTCTTCATGCAGCGTCTTGATCGAGTCATATTTTTTCTGGGAAATAATAGAATTTTGATTTATTATTAGGTTTTATGTTCTATTAGTGATTTGCACTTCTGGATTTGTGGTTTTGACCTATTTTTAGCAAAATTCAATGATTCTAGTTATTATGGATTCCGTGTTGAACCCTTGTTGTCATTGTAGAATTTATGTTGGTATATTCTGTTCTCTATCTGACCTGTAAATTTTCAGTGCTTAGGGCTTGTGAAATTGGCGTTTGTTGCACTTTCACTTACCTGTTGCTTGAATATTGTAAATTGGCTTATAGATTTTACATATGTACCTCAGATCACTCTCCTTTTGGGTGTCAGGAAGTTCCATTTTTGCTATTAAGCATATGTTGATGCAGATATTATTTTTATATCTTATAATTATCATCTAAATAACAGAGTTAGCTGTTTTATTGGCAGATTCTGATAACACCACTGATTGGACTACCAATTCTGGCGCAATGCTTCAGTGATGGGTTCTGGGCATTGGTTTGAGTTAATATGATGTAGTTTTGAGACTTGCGTGCTATATAATGGCCTCCAGAAGCAGTAGCAAAGCTTCTATAAAACAATCAGTTGGTATTCAAAAGGTTGAAGCAAACAGTCTTAAGCCTTTGCCTTTAGAGGTTTCAAAGACAAGCAAATCTGAGCTTGTTAATCATGGGCACGTGCCCAGGTCAGTAAACACAACTAAGGAGGTTTTGCAAGAAGAAGCCTCTGCAAATAGAAAGCAACCAAATTCTAATAAAAAAGGGACCGCTGATTCTTTGAGTAATAAGTTGGAATCGAGCTCTTCCTTAGCTACTCTTGTACAAGCATCCACTGAAGTGGATTCTTCCATCAATGAGACAAGTGGATCACAGAATGTTTCTGTCGATCAAGAGAAGAAAACCTCAGAATATGGAAGTGTTAAAAGCAGCTCAGTATCTGCCAAAGTTAGTGATGGAACTAGTAGCCTTGCTAAGACTAGTGGAAGTGCTAAGACCAGTGATCGCGTTGATTACGTGGAGAGTGGAAAGAGCAGTATGTGTAGAGGAAGCACAAGTAGTGATGTAAGTGATGAGAGCACTTGTAGCAGCTTTAGTAGCAGTATTAGCAAACCCCATAAAGCAAATGACTTGAGATGGGAAGCCATCCAAGCTGTTAGAGCAAAAGATGGAGTTTTGGGTTTGAGTCATTTTAGACTACTCAAGAGACTGGGTTGTGGGGATATTGGGAGTGTATATCTGTCAGAGTTGAGTGGAACAAAGTGTTACTTTGCAATGAAGGTTATGGATAAAGGCTCTCTTGCCAGTCGTAAAAAGCTACTTCGGGCTCAAACAGAAAGAGAAATTCTGCAATCTTTGGATCACCCTTTCCTTCCAACGCTGTATACACACTTTGAGACAGATAAATTCTCCTGTTTGGTTATGGAGTTCTGCCCTGGAGGAGACTTGCATACTCTTAGGCAGAGGCAACCAGGGAAGCATTTTCCTGAGCAGGCAGTAAAGTATGATAAACAAACTCTGACGTACTTTCATGTCCTTTTCTTTTTAATTAATCATCATGCATGTTCCCTATGGTTTTTGGCTACTAACTAATTTCATACTTTGGTAACATATTTTTCTCACATAAGTGATTAAATATAGATTCCTAATATTTGAAAGTTCAGTATCCATAAAATGTAGAATAAGCTGTATGTTTTATTTCATAATCAATAAGTTGTACCTCATGTCGCTTGGGGAATTGTTTAATTTATAAGGATCGCAAAAAGTTGACTCTTCTGATGGCTTTAAACTGGATGATGAATGGAAGTTAATGGTTTTAAAATCTCATTGGGTGTGTAGTAGGAGGGTTTTATAAGATGGAGGGGAGCTGCTTAATCCAATGCAACTATTTACTTGACAAGGCCAAAATGCAAAAAGGCAGTTGAATGGATGAAGCAAATTGCTTACGAGGATATATTTCTCTGATTATTCTTGCATCATCAGTCTGGTAGGATAAGCTTTGACTGTCAAAATCATTTAAAATTGGAATTATTAGCCAGCCTCTCCCTTGTCACTATAATACCCGCTCAAACATTTCATTTTGGGGACTTATGTGTTAGTTAATAACGTCTCCATTATCTCTCTCTGTGGACTATAACCTTGAGACTACTTCATGTTGCTCACTCACATAACATGTCCTATTTACATTCATTATGCATGGGTATTTCGTTTTTCGACACTGTTGATCTCTTTCTTGATGTCCCTAATGTTTCTCCACCTCTAGTAACATGCTTGGGGACTCCTTACCAACAACCTAGCATAGCCCCTGAGAAGTCTTATGTTTTCTTTATTTTCTTCCTTGAACATTACTTTGTTTAACACTGCCTTTGCATAATCACATAAAGAATATAAAGTAGATATCTCCAAGCTGAAGATCAGTCTGTTGTCTTTGGTTTCTAATTGTGTTGCTTAATAAATTTTATCTTGCAGATTCTATGTAGCAGAAGTCCTGCTAGCTATGGAATACCTCCATATGCTGGGGATTATTTACCGAGATCTCAAGCCAGAAAATGTCCTTGTAAGGGAAGATGGGCATATAATGCTGTCAGACTTTGATCTTTCCCTGCGATGTGCTGTGAGCCCAACTCTTGTCAAAACCTCATCTCTTGAGTCTGGGCCACTGCAAAAAAATCCAGTTTATTGTGTTCAACCTGCTTGTATTGAGCCTTCTTGCATCCAGCCGTCTTGTGTTGCTCCTACAACATGCTTTTCACCCCGTCTTTTTTCTAGCAAATCTAAGAAAGACAGGAAACCCAAAAATGAACTTGGAAATCAAGTCAGTCCATTACCTGAGCTAGTAGCAGAGCCAACTGAAGCTAGGTCTATGTCATTTGTTGGGACCCATGAGTATTTGGCTCCTGAGATTATTAAGGGTGAAGGTCATGGAAGTGCTGTGGATTGGTGGACGTTTGGGATCTTTCTCTATGAGCTTTTATTTGGTAAAACTCCTTTTAAAGGATCTGGAAATCGAGCCACATTATTCAATGTTGTTGGCCAACCTCTTCGATTTCCAGAAGCACCTGTTGTCAGTTTTGCAGCAAAGGATCTTATAAGGGGTTTGCTTGTGAAAGAACCACAGCATAGATTGGCATACAAGCGAGGGGCAACAGAAATAAAACAACATCCATTCTTTGAAGGTGTAAATTGGGCATTGATTCGGTGTGCCACTCCACCTGAGATTCCAAAGCCGGTAGAGGTTGAAAGGGTACCTGTGCCAGCGCCATCAGCAAATGTGAAAACTGTTGGCACTGTAGCTGCTCCTGATAAAAAAGATTCTGATAATTACCTGGAGTTTGATTTCTTTTAGATGGTATTGATTGAAATTTGCAAATTGTTTTCATTTATGGAAAATTGTCTGAACCTCTTAGGGGTTGTTAGTGACGAGTATAACGTCGTTCTTTTCTTTTTCTTTCCCCCCTCTCCCCCTCTTCTTTGATAATTGACAGATGATAAGAATGTATGCTTTGCTGTAGTCTGTTGACTCACATATCTGTATTTCATATTTGCATGGACTGTCAGATGGACCTTAAAGATTTTTCATTTGATTTGTAGCATCAGAAATTAGGCCATTAGCCTAGCCAATGGAAACTCTATTACTGTCTGTGTTACCAAAGTATCAGTAGTAATGCATACGACCTGGAAGTTGGATTTGCTGCTGGATGTCTTAGGAGAAATACAGGATTACTAATATGAGTGGTAGCTATTTGCTGTCAATATAGAAGTTCAGCTTCATCCATGGTTATTGAATTTATTAATAATTGTCTCTAATTTTAAGGGAAAAGGGCTCATTTTTCCCATTGCCCATTGAACTTGGGTCAAATATTCAAATTGCCCAAGGATTAGACTTCTTTTATCTAATTTTCCCTTTGAATTTGGCTGAAAGTGTCAATTTTACTATTGTTCCACTTGGTCAGCCTGCGCGGAACTTCCCCAAAATAAGAAAGTCCGTACATTTTACAATTCGGAAGACAGTCTTTTGTGTAGTTGATACTTATATTGCATGGAAACTTTCCTTGGCTGCAAAACATGTATTTTTTATGAGTATGGAACTTGTAATTCTTTTAATACGATTAAATGTTGTTTGAACTTGACTTGTTGAACATATTTAATGGTTCATAATAATTAAAGTTTAGATCAATGTTTGACAAAGTTGTAATTGAACAATGAAATGTAATTTTTCTTGCTCAAAAAAATGTTGGGATATATAATATTTGCAAGCATCTTTATCTTAATTGCTCATTCGAGAATATCTTGTACAAGAAAATAGACAATCAGTGTTAGAATATCAATACAAGATCAAATTTCAATATCTAAATTACTAATAGGATAATACAGGAAAAGGAAAGGTCGATCCAGCATCCCACATACATAGGATTTGAAATACATAACCTTTCCCCTGATTTTGTAACGAACATATATGTTCACTTGTTGTATCTTATCGTGATTTGAAACACATGCATGAAAAAGAGTCATTATTACTGGGTTGATCAAACAAGTCCATCGATTTTGCATCACCAATTTCACCATGTGATGGTGATGATGATGATGATGGTGAGGCTAATCCAATCATTTGCTCAATCACTTCCTTTCCATCACATATGATTTTAATGTCACAAAACTGTGATGCATTCTGAAAAATCCGATCAGCTATTCCATTTCCTTTCCTAGCTCTCATTTTCCTGTTCATTAAAAAAAATTTCATCTTTAGTGTAAACATCACAAAAGGATTATTGACAAAATTGAAAAATATTGAGAATTACCTTAGGTTGGATTTGGCAGTTCCAAGCACTAGCTTCTTAATATTGAGAATGGGAATGAGCTCCGATATAGCCTTTGCAACCACATCACTCTCAATAAGTATGGTGTCCACCTTAACCTGCTTCGTTAATATATTTGATTTAGTATCCAGATTTCCTCCTAATTTCTTGTACCGTTAATTGGTAGATACTTTACCACTACATTTGTTTCAATGCCTGACTTTTAAAATTCCTTAGTAGTTATTTGGTATGGAAACATTTCATATTCACGTCTTGTCACAACATCTATGTCCTATTTGTATTTTCGGCTTGTTATGTAAAGGGGAGACATCCAATTGAAATTTAAACACCTGATTACAAATGTTTTCCGTTGAAACACTAAAATACAACATTTTTGAAGCTTAATACATTAAATTTATAATTAACCCTACCCCGAGCGGATTTGCAAATCAACTCCAAACATAGTAGTATAAATTGTAAATGAATTTATTCGAAATTAATATTTATTTTTTTTATTTGTCCAAATATAAATGAATGTTTTTTTAATAAAATTTATTAATAAATGAAATGAATTTTGCATGAGTTTATTCCAAATGGTTACTTATTTTTTTTTAATTTGTTACATTGTTATACACTGATTTAAGAAAGAAACAAAGAGATTTTACCTTGGATGCAGAACACATATTAATGAACTTTTGAAGCAATTCTCTTCTCTTGCCTCTTTCTTGGGCCATGTATATTTCCACCTGTTCAGGACTCACTTGATTCTTTGGAAGCTTACCCACTGTCTCAACACAAAGTCAAAACAGCTTTTTCAAATATTTGATTCAAGTAATAAATAAGAAATGTAGACTTAAAAAATATTGATTAGCTAAGCTCTGATTGGTTCCTCAATTACCTTTTTTATTTATCTTAAATTTAAATTGAGTTAGACATAAAATAAGCTAATTCATCGTGTAAAAATGAGTTCCGGTACTATTATCTAGAACTATGTAGTTTAATATGATACCCAAACTTTCCATTAGGAGATATATATTATTACCTCCGTTTTATAATATTTATTCTATTTAAAAAAAATAATTTATTTTAAATAACTTATCACGTTTCTAATTTCAAAAAGTAATAAATATTTTTTTTTCATGTTTGATATTTATATATAACTAATAATATTATTTCAATTTAATGATTTTATTAGAGAATTACTATTAAATTAAGAATAATATAGTCAATTTACTCTATAGTTTATTATAACTTAGTCAAATTTAATGGTTTTCTTAAAATTTCAAATGTGATAAATATTATGGAACGGAGATAGTAATACATATTCGGTTGTATATGTTCAGAATTTTATACTCCTTCCGATGCGTTATGTTTACATGATTTGACAAAAAACTCATATTGAGAATTTATTCAATAAAATTATTTTGCCTCTTTTTGCCCTTAACCCTTAAAGATATTAATAAAAGTTTTTTTATTTAATGCACAAACATAAAGATTATTATGGAAAAAATAATTTTTTGCATATCTAATTTAGAAATTTTGCAAACATTTTGAGATATTCAATAAAAGAATAACAAACAAATAAAATGGTATGAAGAGAGTATTAAATAATAATAAAATATTTAAAAAATTAGTATCAGATGCTGTCTAATCTTAAAACAAACCTATTGATTTTTTTGGATAAGATAGATTTAATACTTGATGATCTCAAAAAACGAAAACAGTAGTGAAAATACTCGAAAATCTCGAAAAATGAAAACGATAGAGAAGGAAAGTAAGTACATGTTTGGTAAAATTAGTTGTTTTTTGTTTTGATAGTTATTAACTGTTATAATAGTGTTTAATTATTAGCTATTTGGATAACTTTCAATAAAAAGTTAGAAAGCTACATTCATTTTTTATAAATGGTACGTTAACCTTTCAAAACTTATTCAAATATTATATTACTAAATACTATAAAAAATTAGTTTAAATGCTATATTATCGAACACTATGTAGAATAGCATTTAATATTTTAATAAAAAATTATTATCAAACACAGCTTAAAAGTAATCTTATAACTACTATTTCGACTGCTTAACCTTTTTATGATATATTTTAGAGACTTAGTGGTTATTTTAGATAATTAGAAAATATTAAGAGATATTCTAGATAATAAGGATATTCTAATTATCAAATATTGATATTATCAATACTTATCTACATATAAAAAATAAATTTTAATTTATATAATATTAATTCTATTTCATAATATTTGTTACATTTTTTAAAATTTCACGTGGCTTAAAAGTGTGGTTAATTTCAAGTAATGCTGTGAAGAATTTCATACTTGATCGTCAATTAATTATTCTTTAGTCTGTAATATTATGTAGCAGAAGAAAAGTCCAATGCATTGACCCAAAACATAGAAAAGAAAAAACAAATGAAGGAAAAAATAAAATATGCAGAGAAGAAGAAGAGCTTACATGGAGAAGGTACATGGCGTATCTCAGGAAATATATGAATGAGATAAACCATAGTAGATTCATTTCTAATAAGGTTCTTTAGTGTCCACGAAACTGCACCTACGCTTGTCTCGCTTTTTCCAACGGCAACGTAAACGCAATCCTCCCCCGGTGATTGGCTCCGTATATCAAGCGAAAACGTGCTTCCTTCCAATTCTTCTTTTATGGTTTCTATTTTTTCTCCAATTTTTATCGAAAACAGATCGTCGCTCTCTTCCTCGATCTCACTTGTATTTGTGTTTTTGTATTGAAGATGATGAAACAAGGCGGTACTACTTATCGTTCCTTCTTGGTGGAGATGTCCCGTCGTTGAAAACGACATCGTTCTCCGGCTCAGATGACTCTGATCGAGTATTTTTAGACGGCAAAAGGAAACTGAGAAACGTTAATGTTGAGGATGGAAAAACTTACTGGATCGATTTGTATATATATATTATCTTCAACTTGCTTTCTTTAAATATTAAATATTAATAATAATAATAAAAGTAGTTTGTTCCCTGTGGCTATGAAAGTCCATGGAAAGGAAGACTAATGATTTGGACAAATATTGAAGGTTAATCGAAAAAGACAAAACCCTCAATTTTAAACTCTCATAATTTTAGCGATTTTTTTAAAAAAATTTATTGATTGATATTTTCTGCTTTATTTTTTATATTAATTCCAACTGTAATACGATAACTGTTAGTTGCTATTACCGTTAAAACCAAGTGCGTGAGCCAATCAATACTCAATCCTAACTAACTGAAAAATTCATTAATTTAGTAAAAATAAAAAAAAATCTATTTTACAATTAGTTTTTTTTACCTACCTTTGTACTCGTTTTTACTGGCGAATTAATTTTTTTATTTTACTTTTTTTTATATATGATATTATTACTTTTAAATTCTAATTTTAATTGTCATAATTTATTTTTTTCTTAATAAATTTATTTACAGTATTAATTGGATGTATATATATAAGAAAAATTGGTGTATGTTGGTCATACAATGGGTAATTTGAACAATTCATTCATTCAATTGAATTGAAAGGATAAAGGCCCAATATGATATTCATACACTTTTTAGCCATCCAATCAAATCCAAAATGAAGTTTGAAGCCACATTAACAACTATTATTATATTTTTTATTTCAACCCAGTCTTGATTGCAAATAATTAAATAAAAAATATTTTTACATATTTTGGAAATAATAAAAAATATTTAAAATCCAAAATTGAAAAAATTAAGGTGCATAATCTTTTTCTGTTCATAGCTAATCATAATTTTATATTTTATATGTGTTTCTACTAAA
Organism: Jatropha multifida; assembly: GCA_948099535.1. Taxonomy (NCBI): domain Eukaryota; kingdom Viridiplantae; phylum Streptophyta; class Magnoliopsida; order Malpighiales; family Euphorbiaceae; genus Jatropha; species Jatropha multifida. The sequence goes on from CANUEX010019181.1 coordinate 22,688, forward strand.
TTTTATCTTTTATTTTATATTAGCAATAAATTTTATAATATATTTCTTAATACTTAATAATAAATTATATTTATTATTTATAGAATAAGTTACTTGTAGAAAATAATTAAAAATAATAATTAAACATATTATATTCTTGCATATTTAATGTGTACCTTATTTAATATAGTATAACCAATAAAAATTAAATTACCTTTATCTTTTCAGTAAATAAAATTGAAATTCTTAAAGATATTATCAAATGCCTTTTTTTAGTATATAATATCATTCCTTAGTTTATTTAATAGAATTTAGATTTAGAAATGAAATTAATATAACCAATGAAAATTAAATTATCTTAATTTTATAACAATAAAATTAAAATCCTTAAAAATATTATATTTTTCCCATATTTAATGTATATCTTATATAATATAATTTCTTATTTTATCCAACATAATTTAGATTTAAATAGAAAATTTATATGAATTAAAAAATTAAATTATCTTTATTTTTTAGTCAATAAAATTAAAATCATTAATAATTTACACCAAATAATTAAAAATGAATAGCATAATAGAGGTAAAATCAAGACACCAAATAATTAAATTCTAAAAATAAGGGGACTAGCTAGTGTAATTTACACTTCACTTTCCAGGACTTTTAATTTTTTAATGGCTAAATGTTTATTTTACAGTATAAACAATAAATAAATTATTTTAATAATAAAAATTTTAAATATATTTGAGAATTAGAAAATGAAATTTATTTATGTATTTTAATTAATTAAACATCAATATTCAAAGTTGGAGAATATAAGATGAAAATCTTGGACTATGACTCCAATAGCCAAAAACCAATTAAGACCCATTAGTTTAGCTTATAGCTGTTGTCATGTTGCCTCATTTCTCTAGCAAAAGCCAACAAGTCAAAGGGGCCTTTTATTAATTTGAAAGGTTGTTAATTAATTAGCTAAGAGAATAAGAAGAGCCAAGATTAGGGTTTTGGTTTTCTATTTGGATTTTAGTTTTAAAAAGTGTTCCCATGCAACAATTGATTATCAATAAATAAAAATACATATTAAGTAAGAATGGATTGCCAAAAACACCCTACTAAATTTGTGATTTGACAAAAATATCCTTAAAGATTTTAATTTGATTGATGATATTAATTTTCTATTTAAATATAAATTTTATTGGATAAATTAAAATTTTTTATTATATATCAGATATCATAATAATATAATATCTTAAGGATTTTAATTTTATTAGTGGAGAAAATAGAGGTGTTTTAATTTTAATTGATTATATTATAATATATAATTTATTAAGGAATATATTATAAGATTTATTATTTAATATAAAATAGAAAATAAAACTCATTGGAAACATATATAAATATAAAATTATGATATCATTAATACGTTATATTAGCAAACCACATAATATACTGAAAGAAATTTTTCTTAAAAAAAAGCAACCATAAAATTAATTATATGCTCATAAATTTTAGCAAAATATAAAAGAAAAATGTACCAAAATTAATAAAAGATGCTTTAAAATCATGATTAATATATTAGTTATTATACTAGAAATATTGGTTTCTCATAGAGTGTAACGGAATCTAAGATTCGTTATTGTTTTCACTTTGCAATGCTATGGATGACCCAATATCGAATATTGGTAATAATTTGCTATATAAAGCCATAATATGTTACTTTAGTAAATATATGGACAATTAATTGACATAACTTATTTTTTCCTTTAGAGTTGTCAAGTACAATTAATTTTTCTTTATTTGGTTGTAACATTTATCTATTATTTTATAAAAAATTTAATATTTTTCTATCAATAAGTTGATTTTATATATCTGGTGCAACATTTCTCAATTATTTATTTGAGAAATTATGGGCGACAAACAACCATCTTCTCTTACTTTCCATACTACACCTTTCTGGATTAGAGCATATGAGCTACCTGTGCACTGCATGAATGAGAGAATTGCCCGTGTTCTGAGTTTGAAGCTTGGAGAATTCTTATAATGGTCTGACCAGGGTGATACTAAATGGGGGAGGTTCATTCATTTTCAGATCCTTCTTGACTTGCGCAAGCCCCTCTTAAGAGGTTCTATGATCAGTATTAAGGCGGGGAAGCTGTTTTGGGTCCCCTTCAAATACGAAAGCATTCCCACCTTTTGTTTCAACTATGGTAGATGTGGTCATACATACAAAATGTGTGACGAGCTTGAAGCAGATGTTGATGGAAATAAATTGATATTAAAATACGGGGAATGGCTCAAGGCTTCTCCACTACAGTTGAACAGAGGTAGTAGTAGCGGGGGTAAGAAAGGTGTTGAAGGTAAATCTGTAGCAAGACAACTTTTCTTTAAACCTATGGCTACTCCCCAATGAACAGCTCAAGTGCGTAATCAGAATGGTGAAGATCGAGAGGGAACAAGTGCTATAAATGATTAGAATCCTCAATCACAAGAGCAGGTATTGCCTATAGAAGAGATCTTGGAGCAATTACAAAATATGGCCTTCCAACCAATAAGAGAACCCGGATCCCTTACCTGCCTGGACGCTGACTTTGTTGGTCCTCTCCCAATGGCTCGATGTGTGTTTGCTCCTCAACAACATTTAACCCCAAACACATCAGTCCTACACTCTCCTCCTATTGCTCCGCTAGAAGCTATTCTATCACACCCTCTCACCTCAACTTCCCCTTTACTTAGCTCCCTAGTAATCAATAATGTCCAAGACATGTCTAGCGATGAAGAGTGTAATCAAAATTCCCAGGCCTTGTTCAATCAGACTTCCCACACAATAACTCCACACCCAGACCTGAACCGCAATACCCCTACTTCACTCCCACCAAAATTACCCACTAGCCCTACCGTTAGTACCCACTAATGTCCAACTATGTGGAAAAGGAAGGCCAGAACCGCTGTAAAAGAGAATCCAAGAGTTGAGATGCTGGTCTTGGGGACCCGTAAGAATAAGAATGTTGACTGTGAGGTGATGGATATTAATTATGTGATACACACTTTGAAGCATTCAAGGAAGTTGTCTGATGTTACCAATCTTTTGGCGAAGACTGCTGGGCAGTCCCGCCGATCACCATGAGTTCCATAAGTTGGAACTGCAGGGGGCTTGGGAACCCTCATGCAGTTCGAACCCTCAGGAAGCTTGTAAAGCTTGAAGATCCCAGTTTTGTTTTCTTGATGGAAATAAAGCTAGTTTCACAAGATATCTCACGAGTTAGGGAGAAATGTGGTTATCCTAATGGCCTGGATGTTGATTGTGTTAAGGATAATGGTAGAAAAGGAGGTTTGAGTTTATGGTGGCACCACTCTCTTGATATTCAGCTCTTATCCTATTCCCCCCATCATATTGATGTTGAAATTGACAGACAATGGAGGTTCACGGGCTTCTATGGCTGGCCAGGAGATCACTTAAAGCATCAGTTTTGGGCTCTATTAGATAATCTCACTTCTCAATCGGTATTACCGTGGGTGGTGGGGGGTGATTTTAATGAGATATTGTAGCACCCTGAAAAAATAGGAGGCTGTAGTAAGAGCCAAAGCAGTTTGAATGTGTTTCACGATGTACTTGATAGATGTGGTTTAGTGGACTCGGGCTACTATGGATTTCAGTTTACCTGGTCAAATGGACAATCTGGTGTGGGTAACATACAAGAGAGATTGGATCGTGTTGTCGGCATGATGGACTGGTGTGCACTCTTTCCCAATCATAGGGTTGATCATCTTGTCCGACAGGGCTCTGATCATTATTTAGTGAAGCTGACATGGGAGCAGGCTCAAATAAGACGTTATCGTAGAAGGCCTTTTAGATTTGAGCATATGTGGCTTTGATCTCCTGACTGTAAACAAGTAATTAAGGAATCTTGGCTTCAGAATCATGGTTGTTCGATTGAGATCAAATTGACTAGCTGTGGCGTGCTTTGAAACATTAGGAGCGACAACAGTTTGGCCATATGACAGATGGCCTTGCTAAATTACATGAAAAATTAAAACATCTGCAGGAAGGTTCACCAACTGAAGCTAGTATTCGAGATCAAAAATTGGTGGAAGTTGAAATCAAAGAATTGCTGTTTAGAGAAGAAGCTATGTGGGCTCATCGATCTCGTATTGATTGGCTCAAGGAAGGTGATCGTAACACAAGATTCTTTCATTCTAAGGCCAATCAAAGGAAGAAGAAAAATAATATTACACTTATTCGTAATGACGGGGGGCAAAGTTTTGATCAAGAAGATGATATCTCTCCGGTAATGATTGATTATTTTAGTACTCTGTTCTCTTCAACACAATCATCAAATTATTTAGATGTCCTAAGCACAGTAGAAAGGAGGATCTCTGACGAAATGAACACCCAACTCCTATATCCTTTTTCTCGAGAAGAAGTCAGAGTTGCTTTAAAACAAATGAATCCCTCCAATGCTCTTGGTCCTGATGGTATGTCCCCTTTATTCTTTCAATCTTTTTGGTATATTGTGGGTACTGATGTGGAAACTAAGGTTTTAGTTGTTCTTAATAACAATGAGTCTCCTGCATCTCTAAATCATACATTTATTGCTCTTATTCCAAAAATTAAAAATCTTGAGTTCACTAAGGATTTTCAAACTAATTACTAAGTGTATAGCTAATCGTTTAAAATCCCTTTTGCCAAGTATTATTAGCCTTATTCAATTTGCATTCATTCCTGGACGGCTTATTACTGATAATGCTCTTGTGGCTTTTGAAATTTTCCATTATATGAAACACAAAAATTCAGGCAGGGGCCATTTTGCTTTGAAATTAGATATGAGTAAGGCATACGATCATGTAGAATGACCTTTTCTTAGTCAGGTTATGATTCATATGGGGTTTGACTCTAAATTTGTAGACCCTATTATGAGATGTATCTCCTCTGTATCTTATTCTCTTCTTATCAATTGTGAACCTAAGGAAGTGTTTTTCCCACATAGGGGCCTTCGTTAAGGGGACAATTTTTCTCTTTATCTCTTTCTTTTCTGTGCTAAGGTTTTTTTAGGTTTAATTTCTAAAGCAGAAAGTGAAAACAAGCTTCATGGAATCAAGATTTGTAGGCGAGCTCCGATTGTTTTCCATTTGTTCTTTGCGGATGATAGTATGATCTTTGGTCGAGTTAATATTCAAGAGGCTGAGACAGTAGCCCAAATCCTGCGAGATTATGAACGAGTTTCAAGCCAGAAAATTAACCTGGATAAATCGGAGATTTCCTTTAGTAAGAATGTTAGTCCAATTAGCCGCACCAACATTATGAACCTACTTGGCATTAAGGGAATTGATAACCATTCTAGATATCTTGGTTTGCCAGCTGTCATCAGGATAAGTAAAAATGTTGTGTTTCAATCAATTGTTGATAGGGTGACTTAAAAGCTTAAAGGGTGGAAAGAGAAATTTCTCTCTAAAGCTGGGAAAGAAATCCTTATAGAAGTTGTTGCTCAGTCTATTCCAACTTATACTATGAGTTGTTTTCTTCTTCCTAGGAAGATTTATAGCAAGATTGAATCTCTGTGTGCCAACTTTTGGTGGGGTCAACGAAAGGAGGAAAGGAAGATTCATTGGTGTTCTTGGGATAAATTGAGTCTCCCTAAATCATAAGGAGGTTTGGGTTTTCGAAACATTCATGCGTTCAACTTGTCTTTGCTCTCAAAACAATGCTAGAGATTGATAAAAAATCTAAATTCTCTTTTGCCTCGATGTTTGAAAGCTCGTTATTTCCCTCATTTATCTCTTTGGATGCCAAGAAAGGTTTTGCGCCTAGCTATACTTGGAGTAGTTTAATGGATGCAAAATGGTTGGATGACAAAGGTTGTCGTTGGTTGGTAGGTGATGGTTCATCGATTCAGATTTGGAAGGATAAATGGCTGCCAGAACAACAACACTTTCGAGTTAATTCTCCTATCAGTCATTTGGAGGAGACCGCATATGTGCAGGAATTGTTGAATGTCATATCCTTGTCATGGAATATTGGACTGATTGATGAAATCTTTTGCAAGGATGAAGCATAACAAATCAAAGCAATTCCCCTCAGTCACCGAAGATCGATTGATGTTCTTATTTCGCATTATACAAAAAATGGGCAATATTCGGTGAAGAGTGGTTACCATGTGGCTTTTGTTGAACTTTTTAACTAAAGGTATGCTTCCTCCTCCCACATTCATGGACCTTTGAAGTGGAATGCAATTTGGAATTTAAAAATTCCCCCTAAGATCAAGCATTTTCTTTTTCGGGCAGCAATGAACCAACTTTCAGTTATTACATCTTTAAATACTCAACGTATGCATCTTGACCTAATATGTGCAGTTTGCGGTGAAGCGATTGAGACTGTGCTTCATATCCTAAAAGAATGTATCTGTGCAAAGCTAGTTTGGCGCCCATGTCCTCTTTGTTTAGATGCTGAGTTGTGTGTTGTGCAATCTTTTATTGAATGGCTGGCTATGCTAGCAGAAAGGTTTGGAACAGAGCAGCTAGAGGTATTTGGCCTTGATGGCATGGTCCATTTGGAAGGCTAGGAACTTGAAAAAATTCCAAGGTAAGACATTATCAGAAATGGCTACAATTCAACAAGGGCTATCATTTCTTGCTGACTTTCAATCCGTGGGTTTGCCTGCTCCTGCGATGATTAATAGTGCTGTTCCAGTTCCCAATCGTTGGCAAGCTCCATTGACTGGATGGTATAAATTGAATACTGATGCTGCCATTTTTGCAAACCAAGGATGTGGGCTGGGTTTTGTTATTCGAAATGATAGGGGAGAAGTTATAGCCTCAGGTTTGAAGCAGTATTGGTCTCCTTCTACTGTAGATCAGGCAGAGGTAGAGGCTGCCAAATTTGGGGTGGCTATAGCGTTAGAGCTGGGTTTCACTCATCTCATTTTAGTATCTGATTCTTTAGCAATGATCCAATTGCTTCAGTCCCATTTATATCCAAAAAATGAGCTTGGAAACCGCATGTTAGCTCTTGATTTTCTTGTTACTTCCATTAATTTATTTAGCTGTAATCATGTTAGGCGTGAGTTTAATTTTATTGCCCATGCTCTAGCTAGGTACTTGTTGCACAATACTGTAATAGAATGTATTTGGATGGAGGAAGTCCCTCATTCTATTCATCCTCTTATTTTGTCAGATCTTATTATTTCTTCCTAATAATATTAGTTTCCTTTTCTTCTAAAAAAAAAATGAGGTTATAAATTAAAGATGGATGAAGATGATGTTTAAATCTGGAAGTCAAGAACTTTTATTTACATCAGGACTTTATTGGCTTGTTAAGGTAAAAGAAGCACCTTTGACCATTTTACATATGAACGGTCTCATTTTTATTAGTAAAATTTAACACAAGTAGAAAGTTACACATATAAAGGCTGCATTTTATGAAATTCAATGGTTATATATTAAAATTTTATGGTACAACTGTAATAATAAATCAAAAAATCGTGCCCAAATCGTTAATGTGTGGGCGGACACATTCGAAATGTCAAACCTAGGACACCAAGGTTCCACCATCAAATAGCTCCTCAATAGAGTCTAGGGACCATCAAGAAGGGCATGCTGTTAGTCTATTTTATTAGAGAATCGGATCATAAAATAGCCATTGACCTAGCTCCCATACTTAGAGGTTATCAGGGTTTTATAGGGAATTAATATGTGTACAAAAAGCTTTGTACCAAATATAGTGTCCATTACTCAACAAACTATATCGCGTTTCTATAATTTAGATAGTTCTTATATTGATCTTCTCGAAATCGTGACATGAGGTATGTCACTAGTTTGTGAAACCTGTATGTTATCATCAAGAACCTCGATTTTATCATCCTCACCATCCATATCAAAGTCATCTTAGTTACCTTCTATTACCTTGTCCCAAAAACTAATTTCTGGTTACACAAGACTCTCCTTCAATAGATAACAGACTTTCTTCATGGCATGATACAATTCTAGTAGTGGCGACAGAACTTAATGGCTAGAGATAGTTTAGTTGTCACATCCATATTTTCTAAACATGCCATTAGCATGCATTAAATCATTTTAAAGCCTAATTATAAATTATTATGATTTAATTATGATTTTGGTGAATAATGTCATAGGGTTAGTTTAGTAATTTTACATGTGTAGAGATTTAATTTATTAATGATATGATTTATGCTTATATAGTTGATTTATGGTGCCATAAATTATTTTAGT
>CANUEX010019214.1:0-13058 GCA_948099535.1 Jatropha multifida
GTTGATTTGAGACAACTCATTTTAAAGGAAGCACATAATTCTCCATTTGCTATGCATCCAGGTGGGACCAAGATGTATAGGGATTTGAAGAGGAATTATTGGTGGAATGGTATGAAAAAGGATATTGCTGAATTTGTAGCTAAATGCCTAACTTGCCAGTAGGTCAAGGCAGAACATCAAGTACCAGCAGGATTACATCATCCACTGCAAATTCTAGAGTGAAAATGGGATAGAGTGACTATGGATTTTGTGATGGGACTTCCACTTACTCAGAGGAAACATGATGTAATTTGGATTATTGTGGATAGATTGACAAAGAGTGGAGGGTAATCTATGCAATTTGGGACTTCCACTGTCACATTTTACAGTGGAGTAGGGTGTGACAGTTATCACTTATGTAATTTATGCATTTTTCTTATTAAATAAATTAAAGTTATAATATATGTTTATAAATTTATTATATTAAAGTTATAATATATGTTTATAAATTTATTATATTATAAGAAATGATATTTTTATGAATTTTAGATTTATATTTTGAAATGTTGAAAAAGTTGGATATAAGTGTTCTTTGTATAGGACAAAAAGAGATAAAAAGTCGATAATGCCAAATTAAATTAATTGTTAATTTATAAAAATAAAAACAAATTTAAGAGTTAAATTGGCTTAAGAAGTGAAATCAGATCTTTTTTTTATCATTTATACATGTTCAAAGGCTAATTAGCCCAAAATGCCAAATCTGATATTTTTTATTTTGCTAAACAAGTTCAGAACCAAATTAAAATTTATTCTATTTTTTTTTAAGTATAGGTGGAGGGTAATTGAATCTCAATCTATTATGAGATCGTATGTACAATTACTACTAAACTATACCTTAACCATACGAAGGAGTGTCCAATGTGTGGGAGTATTTTACAATCCAATTCAAAATTAAAATGAAAACATATAAACTAAGTCATCATGCACAAAACTACAATGAAAATCATAATTAAAAAAAATGAAAGCTACATTAGAACTATATCCCGATCACATTGGTAAATGAGTATTCCAATTATCGACAATTCAAACTTTCAAATTTTATAATTGAATAAAACTATCCAGTACTTAACAGCTGGCAAAAGCAAGACAACATAATTTTAGATAATAGCACATGATTTGTTAAAAAAAAATTCAAATTCATAATTAGGCATCCTTCTAAAAGAAAAAAAAATATATAGATAGAACTCCTTTTTGTTTAAGCCTCTATTACACAATAATAATAGATTAAATTCGAAAAAAAAAATTTAAAGTGGTAAGATATAGATAAAAAAAATAGAAAATAGACAAAAACTTATCTATAATATATATCATTATAAATTAAATTTTAAAAACCAAATACTTTTTTAGGAAGAAAACAGGTGCTTAAAAAAAATCTAACATTAATTAAATATATGAAAAATGCATCTTACTTAAAAAAAAATCAACATTAATTAAATATATGAAAAATGCATCTCATTAGAATGATCTTTATCTTATTAATAGCTTTGCTTACAAAAGAGATTGTAGCTTGAAAATTCGTGCAAATGTCACAAAAGGAGATCTAATTTCATACAAATTATCATAAAATAATCAAAATAATTGCAGACACCAAACTAAAACAAACATCTAAAGCCATTTATCATTTATCCATTAAAAACATCTATAAAATTGCAACAGTAAAAAAAATCTCAGTATAATTATTGAAAATTATGGACTACATGATTCATTTTTCACTCCTTTTGGGAGTATGACGCGTGTCCCTAACAAAAAAAATCGAACGCAATGGATGATACTAGGGGAAGGTTTTCACCACTATGTACTTGGTTGGAATGATCTTCGTGAACCTAGTATCACCATTCTTCACGATTTCATCATACCTAGCCTTGGAATATTTGGGTGTTGTAGCAACTATCTACAAATATGAAAAAGAAAATTCAATGAGTAATTGAATACACATGATGATGTAATGAATTGAATTGAAAGGAAGGAAAAATAAGAAAAAACTATTATGGATGAAAAAAAATATAAAGAGAATAACCATTGTGAAAGAAAAAACATATAGAGAATTGAAATTGAACCAAGGAGAATATATATTATTGGACCCATTTTGTGATTTTTCGGATTGTGCTTATTATTTGGGCTTCAATTGTACTTAATTGGACCAAATTAATATTGTCTTGGGTAATTAATTAATTAATTAATTAAAAGAAAGAGATAATAGAAAACATGACCTACAGTTGAGAAAAAGAAGAGCACTCCTCAAGCAGTTATTCATCAAATACAGAAGGCGAAAACAAAATGAGCCAATAAGGTAATGTGCATCAGTGGATGTTTAGTAACTGCTTGTGAAGCCTATAAAAAGAGCAAAGAGACCCCCATTCAAGCCAATAAAAAATTCTTCGATGAATTCAACAAATCAAGCAAAACGCTATTTATTTATTTCCTATAAATTACAAGCTCTCTTTTCAATACAAGCAAACAATTTACATTTCAAGCAATCAAATCTTTATTTATAATTTTCTCTGCTTAAATTTATTTTAATTACATAACAGGTGAAGCGCATACCATGGATCCAAACCCATAACCTACAAATCGTATCAAGTGCGATATTAATTCCTCAATTGGTGTACTTCACACACCTGCACACCTACAATTAATTCACAAATCAAGCTGTCAGCTAGCAGATTGTTGCTCTTTTCATAGAAAGAACTGATAATCTTTAGTGGCACGCACAATGGGACCACTTTTGTGCATTCCATCTGTTACCTAAATTTTGGGAGGAACAATTATGACTTGAAAAACTCATTTTGTTGTTAAGAAAGAAACTGTTCCCAGGTCTTTGGATTTGGATGGAGGACTTACAAGAGTAGGCCGTGAAAGCCCTGAAAGGGGAGCATCTCCTCATGAGGAAGGAGAAATCAACTCTCCTGCTCAAAATTCCATAGAAGTTACACTTACTTTTGATGACCTAAATAAATTTCCAGGTGTAATGGCTGCTATTTTTTATGATGTTATCATTAACTTTAATTCTTCTGATGTGAAGGAGATGCTGGAAGAATAGAGGAACAATAACCAGATGATAGCTAAATTGTTGCAAACCATGAATATCTTCATGGAGAAGTGACTGGAAAGAAGATTGATGCTGTGGACTCACCTATCAGTCAATCTCTTACTAGAAAGTCTTTTGTTAAGGATGAGAATGAATCTTCATCCAAATGTGTCAAAGAACTCGAGGGGGCAACCACCTCAAAGTCCTTTGGCGGGCATTGACAATGTCTTGCTTTTGCTAAAGAGAGGTATCAACCACCATAGCGAAAAGAGGAGCGGGTGCACCACTCTAGACAGGGCACTCCACTAGTAGGCCTATAGTGACTTCTGACATTGTTTTCGGGACCACTAGTCCTACGACTCACCTAGATGTTTATGAGACCAAGGCTTCTTATGCTCCTCAGTCGTTGACAGGCACATGAGGAATCCAAGGAACTAGAGGGTTGCCTTCAATGTAGCTCCCTAGAATACATACACTAGTGCCACTACGGTTCCTCAAGCTATATGGATTTGGCTTAGACAGGTTGGCCACCCAGAGTTTGTGAAGCCTTATTCAGAAACCATCAATAAAGAAATCTTTATCCTCGGGGGTACAAAATTGTAGATTTCATATTATTTTCTAGAGAAGATGGACAATCGACCTTAGAGCATATAACTAGATTCACCATCTAACTTGGTGAACTCGCCAATTTGGAGAATTTTACTAACTATAAGTTGCTATTATTTTCTAACTCCTTGACAGGTATAACTTTCACGAGTGTTCAACACTTTCAAGGAACTCAATCAATTCATAATATAAGATGGAGTATCTCTTCCATACCCAATTTTTTAGAGTTGAGCTAAAGGTTTGTGTGGCCAAGTTATCCAGGCTAACACAAAGCACTAGAGAGATGGTTGAATAATTTATTGCAAGGTTTAAGAAACTGAAAAATGGGTGCAAAGTGTTCTTATCTAGACACGAGTTTGTCAAGATGGCTCAGAGAGGCTTGCACTTCAAGCTGAGGAAGAAATTCCAAGGGATAGAGTTTAAAGATTTCTATGAGCTGGTGGGTAAGGTAGCAGAATATAAAGAGCTCCTCAAAGAAGAATCATAGAATAAGAGAAGCTCAACAAGAACTTATTATCAAGAGCTTCATCAAGAAATAACTATGGCTGACTTGATGAACTCAGGTTTCTATGTGTCCAAACTTAGGAGCCCCAGTAAAGAAAACATCATAGAAGAAAAACTTCAGTTCAGAGGCTTAATTCACCTTTGATGTGTCAAGACTGAAGGGATCTTTGATTTCTTGTTGAAGGAAAAGTTTATCTATCTCCCACCTGGTCATAAGCTGCCGACAAAAGAGGAGACAAAGGAAAAGCAATACTATAAGTAACATGATTCTTGCAACCATAACACTAATAGGCACTGGAGTTTCAAGAATGTTTTATATGATAACATTAAGAGAGTCTTGAGGTTCCTTGACAAGAAGCAGATTCTGATTGATAAAGATCCTTTTCCACCCTTGGCATCCATTAATGCGATCGAAGTAGATCTAAGAAGTATCATTGATCAGTTAAAGAAGTTGTAGGTTCATTAGAAGTTCTCAAAGACACTTGACAAGTTGTAGCAACATTGGCAACGAAAGTTTCCAAGTTGAGCTAGTCCATCTACTGACCGCTTTCTTGCGTAGATAAACATGGTTAGATTTAAGCCAAAAAGGAACCAATTAAGATTTTTTGTTCCTCCACTTATTGAACCAAGTAAGAAGTGTATGGTGGTGCGACATCAGAAGAGGAGGTTGCAAAGGAAAAGAGTCTTGGAGAAGTGGCAGAAGACAACTTTGGCCAGTTTTAACTACAGAATTGTGAAAAATAAGTTCAAGCATGAAGCCATAGATGATGAGATAAAATCCCAAAGGATTTCTACAGAGAAAGAGGTCTCAGAGGGTAACTTATTCATTTAAAGGTGTGCCTTTACCTTTTGGTTGTGTAGTTTCAAGAATAGTCTTACCACTGGAGTTCTGGAAGTTCCCTAGGGAGACATGTGTACCTCAAGAGGAACCAGCTTCTAATAAACCAGAGATATGCAGTGGAGTGACTATAAGCTTGGAGAACTGAAATAAGTAGTGCTTGAGAAGCTTGAAAAAAGAATGACTCAACATATCAAGCCCTTATATATAACTGCACACATTGATGGAAAACCCATTTTAAGGGTTCTTGTAGATAATGGATCGATGTTGAATATAATGTCATTCAAAATATTCTTAGCTATTGGAAGGACAGAGGAAGATCTTATAGCCACCAACATTTTAGTGTTAGCTTTTACTAATGATGTGTTAAAAACCATGGGGTGCTACCAGTAAAGATTACTGTTGGAAGTAAAACATCTTTGTTAGTCTTCTTTATTATTAGATCCACTGCTAGTTATAATGTGTTAATTGGAAAGGATTGAATTCATGCCAACTATTATGTGTCGTCCTCCTTCCGTCAATTCTTGATATATTGGAAAGGTGATGATGTGAAAATTGTATGGGCAGATCCTAAACCTTTTCAAGCTAATTCTAATGCCCTAGAAGCACAATTGTATGGTGTGGATCAAGCCGACTCCATCCCATACCATATTGTAACGCCCTGACTCTAACCACTAGAGGAATTGTCCGCTTTGGATCAAGCCGGTTTCATCCCATACTATATTGGCAAGACCCGCATGGTTTTGTCCTGCAGGTGAAATGGGAACTTCCCAGGAGGTCACCCATCCTAAGATTTCTGTCAAGCGAGCACGCTTAATCCTGGAGTTCTTCCAACTCTCCGGCCATTCCACCAAAAGGCACTTTTGATGATTAGTTACCTCCTTTTCGATATATGATCCGATTCATTCCTGTGTCCCGCATTCCACTACCCTAGCTAGCCTGCCATCCTAGAAGCTCACCAGGAACCCTCTCTACCCGCCCTCTTAGGATCACTTTGTCGGGTCGGGATGTCACAGTGGAACTCGAAGGGAAGTAGTAGAAGTTGAAGTGGTGGAAGTTGAAGAAAAATTTTCCTCTAAGGAAGGTGGCACCTTGAATCAGTCTGAGTATGCAGTTGTTAAAGTTTCAGATGATATTAGCTCATCTCCTGATAGCTCATCACATATTTATGATGTAACACCTCCTATCCGGTTCTGTAGGACTAGGCAGTGAACGTCACATTCTGATTCTGTGTCAGAGGCACAAACTGATTTGCTTAATAACTTAATATGATAATTAATTAAGAAAATAATTTGTTTAAGAAGAGGGTAAAATTTGTTTATATTTCTTTATTACATTAGAATGCCAATGGAAGATTTAATAACTTCAGAGAAAACTTTTGAAATAACATAATAACTTTATAATTCATGTAAATAAAATTCTGTCAATATTAAATAAAAGAATAGATCCCTGTAGAATAAAATTATTTTTCATATATCTACAAAGCAACATTTGTAAAAGAGTGTATGAATTTAAAACATCAGTTCCTCTGTGAAACCCTCAATAATAAAAGTTAAATAATCCAATTGAATTATAAAATAATCTATCAATTAAAACCAAAAATAAGTTTAGTATTAAATTTCAATTCTCAAATCACTACTTACACTTCTAATAATAATATGTGTATTAAATGCCAAGTTATTGGAATATCCTACTTAAATGTCCGAAGAATATCCTCCTTCACTGATATTGGAATACTAGATCACCTCAGTCTATGCTATCTTCAACCTGCGCGTGAGAAAACTCATTGCGCTCAATATAAAACTCAGTGGTGCTATTTATAATTTAAATCAAATAATAATTTTAAAAACATAAATCTTTAAGAGATTTTCTTTATTATAAACATTTATATACAAAACATTAATAATTATATTTATCATTACATTAAATATTTATCTTTAACTGAAATATTCTAAACATTTCAAAATCCAATATTCAAATTAATATATTATAAATTCACTAATTACCAATATCACATATTCTTTTAAAAAAAGAACATATTATAAACCAAAATCATATAACATAACTTATTATCTTAATTTCCTTAAAAACATATCTTTTTTCAGGGGCTCGAATACACTTAGGAGAAAATGAAGCAGATAAGATTTCAAAACAGAATTAGAGAGGCCTTATAAGCCAACAGAATTAGAGGGGCATTCAGAGCCCAAACAAAAACAGATAGAGCGCGTCCGCTCAACAGAAGTCATTTAGAGCCTAGCATATGATCATAACTTATATCATATTAGAATGGCATCGAAGCCGAGCATGCTTATCTTACAGAATAAATTAGATCATACAACAGATTCATACTGAATATAATAGAGTCCAAAAACTTACCTTTCTTTACTCATCAGATTCTTGCATAAAACATTTGCTCTTTCCTTAATATGCTTGAAGATATCACAAAATATCAATCATATATCATTCAATAATGATATTCATATTCAATCCATATCAAAATATTTAAATAAAATCACATTGGCATATTACATTTTACAAATACTGCTAAAAACATTCAATCATAACCACCCTTCAATTAACAAATAAGTAGCGGCCAACATTCTCCTTTTTATATAAATAGAATTTCCAATCAAATCATAAGAATCACTTAAAAATCATATTATATTAAATAACATCTCTTTTCTTTTAAAATCCATAGAAATAATATTTCAATAAAATATATCACTTAATAAAGTATAGTTGTAAACAAATATATTTAACCTTAATTAAACTAAGAAATTAGTATTGCACTAACTTGGATTGAAAGGCTGCATTAGCCTTTCTTTTTTATTTATTGTCTCTAATTCACTTATGTTGTTCATCTCAAACTATAATCAAATTACATAATGTACTTTAATTCATTGTTTCGAGTTCTATATTGCTATATAAATTCTTAGTATTCTTACTTTAGTGTTCTTATGCATTCTATTTTCTTCAATCTCATAAGTTTATATTTTTAAACAACTAATTAACTATACCTTCATAAATTTGTTCATCATTTCGAAATCTATATTTTTATTTTTAAATGCTTATTAAATTCAGTCAATTACAAATCCAATTTGTTATTACTTAACAAGTTTATGCTTTCATCAATTTATTTCCTCATCTTATAATACAATTTATTATTTTATAAATTAGCTCTTTCTTTTCTTTTTCTATTATAATTTGATAGCACATATTTAATATTCGTTTTGCCTAACAATTACATTTCACAATAATAACCCAGCCCATTTATCGGGCAATTCCACAATATTTTTTCCATTCTCTGTTCTCAATATTCTTTAATTACAATCTTAGTATTCAATTCGATCCATATTTGTTCATTAACTGTCTCCTTTTGAATTTTCATAGGTAACCAATTATTATCATTTTCAATTAATAAATTTTCATAAATTTTTGGTTAACTTCATTAATCAATTGAAAATTCCATTCATTCTATCTTCCATTTACTTTTATTAATTGTAATCAAGCCAATTTAAATAATTCAACTCAATAAATTTTAATTGTAATTCCACTAAAAATTAAAAATTGAATCTTAAAGTATACCGATTGAAAATCGGACTTCGAATTCGGATTCAGTGCACGAAATGCAACATTCTGTCTCCTGGGTGTCTCATCGGAGCTCTACCGTCTACGGTGGTCGGATCGCTGTCGGCATCACCGTCCACGATGGCTGGAAAATCAGACTTCGCTAGAAATTCACAAGGCTTATAACAAAATGCTCGAAATTCCATAGGAACTCCAAATCCGTGATCAATTTATGTTGTTTATGTCTTATTTGGCAAGAAATGCCTTTGACAGTCGCCTCAATGCTGTCGCCCATGGCAATTCCACCGTTCGAGCTTGTCGCCAACAACTGATGAAGGGAAAATGTTTATGAGGTGGAGAGGAATTGATGGACACTGATCTCCGCCCCTAGAATTGCCGAAAACGACTCAGATCGTTAGAAAACTCCTTCACACGATCTCCAAGCTTCCAGTCACGATCTCTGTCATTTTAGGCACTTATCCCACAAACCAATGCCGCTAATGACTTCCTCTCATCGTGAAGATGAGTTTAGAGCACTGACTTGCCAATTTCCATGGTCGGTAGCCAGAGAACGTGAAGATGGAGAGGGAGGAGGCATTGTGATCAGGAAGATGAGAGAGGCGAGAGAAATTTTCTCTGTCTTCTTTTTTTAATTATTGTTATTATTATTATTATCCTTTCCCCTTTATTCTCTTTTCCTCATTTTCCATTTCTTTCCTTCTAAATATTCTTCTACACTCATTTATTTAATATCCCAAAAATATATATAATTAATTAAAATTTAGCAAAATTGTAATTTAACTAATATCTATTATCATTTGTTGATAAAATAATCATTATAATTGTATACTTAACTATCAAATATTATAATTACTAAGGAATACAAATTATCATTTAAATGTTCTTACATGTTTATCTAATATCTATTAATTTAATATTTTGGTATATAATTTCCATAAATTCTTTTTAATCACTAATTAAGGAATTTAAATATTCACCATTTATAAGCAACAAATTTACATTAAAATCATTTATTATTTTTCCTGGAATTGGGGTGTTACATATGAAGTTAGTTCAATGCCATCATTAGCCATCGTGCCTTATAAGAGTCTGAGGTGGAAGCTTGAGGTGACAAAGCTCCATGATTAAGAAAACATATTCTGCAACTGCCATCTCTAGAGCTTATTTTTAGCAACTGTTTGACAGGTTAAGGTGATATTTGAGGAAGAGTTGGTAGATGATTTTAGGGAAAAAGCCTAGTTGCATGAACTTAGCCCTGCACCACCAAAAGTTGGATGGCATTCTTATAGAAGTCCAAGATCCCTTGGAGGAAATCAACCTCAGCACACTTGAGGGTCTAAGATTAACATATGCTAGTAGCCTGTTGAAGCCGAAGATAAAGTTGAAGGTTATAGCTCCAATTCACGAGTATAAAGATTGCTTTGCATGGGACTACCATAAGATGCCTAGCTTAAAGAGGAGTTTAGTGGAGCATAGGTTACCTATCAAGCCTGACTATAAGCTACATCATTAACCACCAAGGAGAATGTTAGAAGAATAATTTTGAAGGTTAAGGAAGAGATAAAGAAGCTCCTCAAGGGAGGATTCATTCGTCCTACCTGGTATATTTAGTGGTTGTTAAACATTGTACTTGTGGTAAAGAAGAATAAGAAGCTGCATGTCTGTGTTGACTTTAGAGATCTAAACTTTGCAATGCTTAAGGATGTTTATATGATGCCCATTGCAGATATGCTAATAGATGTAGTTTCTAAAAATGAGCTTTTGTCTTTTCTTGATGGCTTTTCAAGGTACAATCAAATCCTCATCACCCCAGAAGATGTTTTGAAAATCGCCTTCAGATGCCCAGGTTCTATTGGCACTTTTGAATGGCTGGTCATGCCCTTTGGTTTAAAGAACACAAGTGCCATATACCAAAGGGCCGTGAATGCTATATTCCATGGCTTGTCATGGAGGTGTACAATGATGACATTGTGGTCAAGTTCAAAAGGGAACGAGATCATGTATAGCATATGAGGAAAGCCTTCTAGAGGATGTGAGAACATCAATTGAAAATCAACCTATTGAAATGTTCCTTTACAGTTTGGGCAGGGAATTTTTTAGGTTTCATGGTCCACTAAAGGGGGATTGAGGTTGATAAGAATAAAGAACAATTCAAGAAGTAAGATTGCCTCAAAATAAAAGAGAGTTGTAGAGGTTCCTAGGGCATATCAATTACCTTAGAAGATTCATCTCTAGCTTGGCGGGGAAAGTAAAAAAATTTATAAATTTGCTCAAGCTTTGCCAATAGAAAGAATTAAGATGGGAGAAAAGGCACTAGGTTGCTTTTGAAAAGTTGAAAGATGATCTTACGAAGCCTCCGATATTAGCTCCCCTTACTAAAAGTATTCCTCTCAAACTTTATATTTCTACAGCTTCTAATTCCATTGGATGTTTGCTAGCACAAAACAATTAGAGTGGTTAGGAGTAGGCAATTTATTATTTAAGTAGAAGATTGATTCCAACTGATAGTAGATACTCACTTATTGAGAAGTTTTGCTTGGCTTTGTACTTCAGTTGTACTAGGTTGAGACATTAACTTATTAAATCTCGGTATATGTAGTATCTCAAACAGATCTAATAAGGTACATGCTATCTAGACCTATTATCACATGCAAGATTATAAAGTGGTCCCTTACCCTATCAGAAGTCAACCTAATTTGTTATCCACAAAAGGCAATGAAAGGACAGGCTATAGCTGATTTCCTTATCGATCATCCATGTTTCGAGCTAGAAGGAATGGAAACACAAGATCTGCCATTGTATAATGAAGAGAAAGCTCCATGGATCCTTAGGTTTGATGGGTCCAACATGTAAAGTTCCATAGGGACTAGAATTGTAATTACATCTCCAACCAATGTGAAGACTGATATGTCTTTTAATATGGATTTTCAATGCAACAATAACCAAGCAGAGTATGAAGCTTTGATAATTGGCTTAGAGATTCTTAGGGAGCTTAGAGCTAAGGAAATACACGTCATTAGTGATTCTCAATTGGTTATTAAACAATTGTTGGAGGAAAACAAGTGTGGCAATCCAGCTTTAATAACTTACTTTGCAATGCTATCCAATTGTTAGACAATTTCAAGAAAGTAGCATTCACACATGTCCCAAGGGAGGAAAATTAGGAAGTAGATGAATTAGTCCAAATTGCTTCTAGTTTGAGGATGTCAAAAGGAATTGTCACATCCTACCCCATTGTAAGATATGACATGTCGCCCGGAATATATTTAATAAGTACTGAACGATTATAAATACTACTAAGTACACTACAAGGGACTTAAAAATTTTTCTTTTTACTCATTTACAATTTGTAATATCGAATACAATGAAGTTATTCAAATAAAATATAACTAATAATAACAGATAAAATGTATTGATTAAAATAAAATTAGAAACCTTATTTGAGTTCTTACAAATACTATAAGGCAAGTGCCTTATTAATAATTAACAATTACATAAAGTATAATTTCTGTTAAACAAAATAAACTATTTAAATCAATAAAATTACTCAAACCAATGTATTTATAAAGCATAAATGTTTCCATAACCCATAAGCCCCATGAAATGCAGTTACATACTGGATCATTCCCATTTTTTTTTATAATTAAGGAAACCATAATAAATGTAGTTATAAACATATATTTACAAAATCATAAGTTGTACTATAAGTTAAAACTCTTTATACATCTACTCAATTAAATGACTATTCTATCAATGCTATATTATACATCATACAATAGTTCCAAATAAAACATTATAATCAAAAACTATAAATGCAGCTTTTGGTTTCTCCTTTCATTTTCCTGCAATAGTACAAAAAATAATATCGCTAAGTAAAATTGCTTAGTGGTGCTAAATTTGTATATTTGAAAATAAATTTATTTCTCTTTTCAAAACTATCAGTGACTATAAACAGAATTTCATATAGTAATATTCTTTTAATAGACTCAACAATTCCAATCATTTTCTATTAAAACTCAAATAATAACTTTTAATAAAGACACCATAATATTATCAATATCAATAAGATCCTGTCACGACCCGTTTCCATGGGCCGGACCGGCACTAGGACCTGGGTAAGCTTAAGGCTCCCGAGGCCCGTAGTAAGCCTAATCTCTTATTTCAACACCATAATTACATGGAAATATTCTACAAGTTGGCCCATTATATTTTTAATGACTCAAAACTATCACAGGGCCTTATTTTATTCAACTCAATCATTCCCATAAAGTCTTACATACACTTATCATTATTATTATTACAATCATAAATCATAACATAACTGCGGATTTTCTACTACTGTATTACTACAAAGAATTCTAAATAATTCTATCTTATACCTTTACATATTTCTTTAAATAACTTCAAAAGAAAGAAAACTAAAGCCTCAAATATATACAACTGATTCACCAATTC
>CANUEX010019297.1:0-13802 GCA_948099535.1 Jatropha multifida
TTGACTCCATAGTAGGATGTTTAATTAATATTTGGTTATGCAAAAGAAATTATCATGTGGTTATAAATAAATTATGGAGTGTTCTTTTTGAATATTTGGAGACTATATGATAGGAATAGTTTGATCATATTATGACAAATAAATATTTACATGAGAATATATTTTTATTAAATGGATATGGGCCCGAGCTGTGAACAATATTTAATACTAAAACTGGGACAAATATGTTAACTTTGATTATTATATGAATAATGTCATAATATGGGCTTACTATTCCGTCAGTCAAATAATAATAGAAATGGATTTTTATAGTTTAGGCTTACTACAAGTTTCGGGGGCCTTAAACTTACCTAGGTCCTAGTGCCGGTCCGGCCCACGGTTTTGGGTCTTGACAATAATGATCTTTCAATGGTATTTTTCTTTTAAAATATTGTATCATAATTATATAATAATAAAAATTTTATAACTAGATATAATTAAAAATTTATATTTATATCATAAAATTAATTTATTTATAAAATATTATAATTAGATTGAATACAAAATGCAATTAAGTTAAATAATACAACCTAAAAAATAATTTCTTAAACTCCCATTATAATGCATTAAGAAAATCTAGTAATTATTAGACTAAGTGTTAGTCGGCTATAAAGACCAACAATGAAAAATGGATGAAATCATGAAATTAATTAGAATTTAAACCTTTTTAGTAATAATTACTGAAAGAATAAAATAGAGTTTTTAAATTATGTTCAAATTGATTTAAGTACTTTATATTTGATAAATAATTATAATGTCTATAATTTATATTTTCGTTTCATAATCAAATCATTTCCTCTAAAATGCCTCTCTTACCATCAGTCAAATACACTTTTTAGACGAAATTTGTTTATTTTTTAAATGGAAAAAACTGATTTTTAAGACGGAAGGACTCGATTGTGAATAAAGTATAAATTATAATTATTTATCAAATATAAAGGGATTTAAGATTTAATTTAGACATAATTCAAAAATTAGTTATATTTTACCCTTAGCTAAAAAAAATTTTTTTCTTCCAAATTTCAGTAAGGATCGTTGTCCCCGTTGCTCTAACGTATCTACGTCCCTACACACTTTTTAAAGTTTTTGAGCAATTTGTTTTACTCAATTAGTCACAAAATAGTTTCATTAAATAAGTTATCAAAAGAAAACCATGAATGCAGATAATAATATGGTGCACATATATCGCTTTTAAAGTCTTTTCTAAATGCGTCAAACGGCTGAAATTGTGAAAATATTTTATTTATAAATTATTTTACAAACAGACGGAACTAAGCTGTCTATTTTTTATTTAGACAAATAGAAAAAATTTATCGTATACACCAAATCAATTACATGCAATATTTTGATTCAAATAAAAATATTTCTGATCACAATGAAGAAATGACAATTTCTAATCATAATTAAAAAAGTACAAAATAATAATATTTTTTATTTTTCGAATAAAAAAATTGTACTTTTTTGTGGTTTATGAAATACAATTAGTTCGTTTTTATTTTTTTTAAAATATATTGATTTATCGTTATATTTTTTTTCTGTTATACTGTTAAGTCATTCTGTCTATTTTTTTTATTTTTTCTGTTAAATAAAAAAAAAAGAATATAGATCAAATGAGAAATAGTAAAATATTATAAAAAAAATTTGCAATACAATCCTTATAGTTTAAAAAATAAAACTAGTCCATTCTTGTACTTTTAAGAATAAAAAGAGTTTTTTCGTCATTTTATAAAGTATTTAATAAAAAAATATAAAAATTTAACAGAATAACTTTATAATTTCACGAAAGTAAATTATAAAAGTATTTCAATTTATTTTAAAAAATAGAGATACGAATTAGTTCACAATTCGTAGATATCTTATTGTATTTTCCTCTTTTTTTTAATTGGCTTGGTACAAGGAAATGCGTAGTCCTGTGAAACTTCCTACATAAATAGGGATCTTTCAAATTGGGCTAAAGCTACCATGAGTTGGGCTTGCATGCATTCAATGAACCCAACCGAAGATGCCTCTGTAGTCCGTAGTTCCAACTCTCCCCGGCCACGTGCCAGTTTGTCTTCGTTTCATTTCCTACTGAAACTCTGAAAACTCACCGAGTTCCGTTTCTCCATGCCTGTGACCTGAAATACCTTTGCATCTCAATCCACAAAATGAAACTTTGTCGCTCTCAAAGACATATCTCAAAGCCAATCACTATTTTCCTATCGAAACCCAAATATTTTTGCAACTATAAATCCTCCACAATTCAAGATAATGACGAAAAGGAAGTGGACTCCCACTTCGTATCCATCCTCACAAGCATCCTTAGAGGAAAGGAAAGCTGGAAAATTTCATTAAACGATTCATTCATTTCAAGCAAATTAAAGCCTCACCATATTGAGAAAGTCTTGATACAGTCCCTTGACGATTCCAGGTTAGCTTTGAGGTTCTTTAATTTTCTGGGTTTGCACAAGAACTTTTATCACTCAACGATGTCGTTTTGTATTTTAATTCATGCTCTGATTAATGCTAATTTGTACTGGCCTGCTTCTTCACTCTTGCAAACTTTGCTTCTTCGTGGTTTGGATCCACGAGAGGTTTTTGAGGCTTTCTGGAATTCTTTTAAGGAATGTAGATTTAATTCTTGTTTAGGTTTTGACTTGTTGATTCAAAATTATGTACAGAATAAGCGAGTTTTTGATGGTGTTTTAATATTAAGGTTAATGAGGGAGAATCATTTGATGCCTGAACTTAGGACCTTGAGTGCCCTATTGAATGATTTATTGATGATCAGACAATTTGACATGGTTTTAATTTTGTTTGATGAGATTGTGAACGGGTATATTAAGCCTGATATCTATATTCATACGGCTGTAATTCGAAGCTTGTGCGGGCTGAAGGATTTTGTAAAGGCAAAGGAAATGATTCAGTGGATGGAAGTTAATGGATGTGAACTGAATGTAGTATTGTATAATGTGTTAATTCATGGGCTTTGCAAGAGTCAGAGAGTTTGGGAGGCGATTGACATTAAGAACAATTTGATCCGAAAGGGGCTGAAAGCTAATGCGGTAACTTATCGTACTATAGTACTTGGGCTATGCAAGGTGCAAGAGTTTGAACTTGGCATTGAGATATTGAATGAAATGATTGAGTTAGGATTTGTCCCTAGCGAGGCAGTTGTTTCAGGTCTAGTTGAGGGGTTGAGAAGGAAAGGACATCTTATAGATGCTTTTTATTTGGTAAACAGGGTTTTAAAGTTTGGAGTATTAACCAATTTGTTTGTATACAATTCGCTTTTGAATTCTTTGTGTAAAAATGGAAATTTTGATGAAGCAGAATTGCTTTTCAAGGAAATGGGAGAGAAGGGTTTGTGTGCAAATGATATTACTTATTCCATTCTGATTGATTCATTTTGTAGAAGGGGAAAATTGGATGTTGCTATCCATTTTCTTGATAAAATGTTCAAGGAAGGGATAAAAGTTACAGTTTATCCCTATAATTCCTTGATAAATGGTTATTGCAAATTGGGAAATTTGCTTGCAGCAAAGACTTGTTTTGATGAGATGCTCAATAATGGATTAACTCCAACAGTGGTGACCTACACATCCCTTATAAGCGGATATTGCAATGAAGGAGAGTTGAATGAGGCATTTAGATTGTATCATGAGATGAATAGCAAGGGCATTGCACCAAATACGTATACCTATACTGCAATGATATCTGGCCTCTGTCTAGCAAATAAGATGGCTGAGGCAATTAGACTGCTTGATGAAATGAGAGAACGAAATATCTTGCCAAATGAAGTTACTTACAATGTTATGATTGAAGGATATTGCAGGGAAGGAAACACGGTAAAAGCCTTCGGTTTGCTTGATGAAATGATAGAGAAGGGCCTTGTCCCAGATACCTATACCTATAGACCTCTAATAAGTGGTCTATGTTCTACTGGAAGAACATCTGAAGCCAAAGAGTTCATTAATGACCTTCACAAAAGGAATTGCAAGTTAAATGAGATGTGCTATGGTGTACTTTTGCATGGTTATTGCAAGGAAGGGAGGTTCAGGGAAGCATTGAGTGCTTCTCGTGAGATGGTGGAGAGAGGTGTGGACATGGATCTTGTATGTTATTCTATACTCATAGATGGAACTATGAAAGGACATGATTCTAGGACATTATTTGGTCTTCTGAAAGAAATGCATGATCGTGGATTGAGACCCGATAATGTAACATATACAAATATAATTGATAGACACGGCAAGGCAGGGAATTTTAAGGAGGCGTTTGGGATTTGGGATATAATGGTTGATGAAGGATGCATTCCAAATATTGTAACATACACTGCTCTGATAAATGGATTGTGTAAAGCAGGATTTATGGATAAAGCCGAGCTTCTTTGTAAGGAAATATTGGTTGGCAATGCCATTCCAAATCAATTCACATTTGGTTGCTTCCTTGACCACCTTTCCAGGGAAGGGAACATGGATAAAGCTGTAGAGCTTCATAACACATTGATTAAAGGGTTTCTAGCAAACACCGTTTCATATAATATACTTATTCGGGGATTTTGCAAATTGGGTAGGATTCAGGAAGCAACACAGCTTTTACATGGAATGGTAGACAATGGTATTTTCCCGGATCACATCACTTATTCAACAATCATCTATGAGCATTGCAGAAGGCGGAATTTACAAGAAGCCACCAAATTGTGGCAATCTATGCTAGACAAGGGTGTCAAACCGGATAAGCTATCATATAACTTTATGATATATGGTTGCTGCATAGCTGGAGAACTAGAAAAAGCTTTAGAATTGCAGGATGACATGACAAGATGTATGAAGGTAAATCAAGTCTGTGCTCTTGGCCTAGAACCACAAATTTGATGGTTAAAGGAAAATGCTGAAGCTAGCTAGGAGAAAATCATAGCATTAGAATATCATATTTTATTAGGAGTGGTTAAGCACACTTGGCGACCTACTATTAGTTCCGTTAAAGGAATAATTTAAATTGATTAATCTTTTTAAGCCAAGTTTTTTGGCCCACTTCGTTCCAGTCATCGGATTACCACTTCGAGAACTGTCATCGATTTACTTATCTAATGGTAATGTGGAAATTTATGCTAGATAAACTGTTTCATGTCATTTACATAATTTCAAATGCTAATATGCAAGTTAAACGACATGCTTTTGGAAGGAAGCGGTATCTTGAATATAGTGGTAGTTGATAATTTTTTTAAAACGGAATGACTTAATTAACTAATTGTCTACCATTTATATCCATTTTCTATTTAAATTGTAGTTAAAAGATAATTTTTATTTATATAATTTTTCTATTATGCTCATACTTAATTGTTTACCATTTATATCCATTTTTTATTATAACCATTTTAAATAACACGAGCAATTATAAGTAAAATTTAATTATTAATTATAATGCAAAAGAAAAAAATGGACAATATTTTAAAACAGATCAAAAAGGAAGATTCTTTGGTAATGCTCCTTCCATGTATATTGATCTTTTGCGCGCAGATTAAGAAAATAATTTATTCATCGTAACTTTATAAGATGCATACTTCGACCTTTCACCTAGAGATTAAGAAAATAGTTTATTCCCCTTAGTTTTATAAAAAGCTCACTACACTTTACATAAATACCCTTTTACTAATTTTGTTAGCTTATATTTTTAGCAAAGGAAAAAGCACTATGCCAACTTAAATTAAGGGTATAATGAGAGAGTCATGAATTAAAAGAAAAATGGATACTTAGAAGGAAAAAAAAAGGTGAAAACGAACAGTTTGAAGTTGAAGAGAGAGTGTATATAAATTATGATTACTGGCTTGTTTAATGTAATAACATATTAGTTACTTCAAATTAAAGCTGATAATCACATCACAGGTAATGCCAAGAACATTTGCTTCGCAAACTAGTAGAACTGAGCAAACACATAGAACTCTGCAAATGACAGGCTTTTGAGAGTTAGAAAAGAATAAAGCATCCATTTTTCAGTGTTGCAAATACAAACCCGAGTTCCAACCATTGAATGATGATGGTACACCACATATTGCAAACATAACTATGAAGAAACACACATTGCATGAGTTCAGTACATAATAGATCATAAAAATATAATCAAAATCATTGAGACTGTTTCAAAAGAGCACTATAGGGTAAAACTCAAACAACAAACCAGTAACATAATTCAGTCAGGTTCAACGCCCATGAACTATAAACATTTCGCTTAGGAGTGCATAAGAACCTCTTCATTGCGAAATTAGGATTAGGAAATTCCTAATTTAGCTGGCACGGCTCCTAATGACATCAAGACCCATTTCAGTTGGATCAGTTGCCTGCAACTCTACCTGAATTCCATCTAGCTCTCTCTTGAACCTATCCTTAGAACTTGCATAGATCATCTTGCTTCTCACCCTTGATGTGTCAGGAGACCTTTGCATATAGTAATTGACAAAAACGCCATTAGTTAAAGGGCCTGCCAGAAATATAAACAAACAAGCATGCATGCCACAACTATTTTTAGCACAAGTTATTACCATGCAATGAAGAAAATTCTGCTCTTTTGGCAATTCTCTGCGGTCACAAAGTCAAAGTCATAAACAGCATATCGGCACTCATCAGCAGGGAGGCTTGCAGTAAAATCTTCGTAACTTTGGGTTGGTTCACCAAGCTTTTCCACAACAACCTGCTTCTGCTTCTCTTCAATCTTAAAGACTATGAAGCGGTAAGTTCGCTTAGCTTTCAATTCCAAAAACCTTAGCTTGCAATCATCATGCACAGCCATACCAGACGCCGCGTTTGCCTGCAGAGAGAAAGGTAGAGAAAACACACAGCCAGTCAAAGCTTTAAACAATTGCAGTACAGTTTCCTGAAGTCCCTGTACTGTTATTTGCTCAACTTATTCTCATTTGACAAGTGTGCATGTTGCAAGGGCAAAAGTTCAAAGGTAAATAACCTGGCTGAAAACAATGACATCTAAATAAGATGAATCATTAGCAAAGTTATCATCTGTAAAACCATAACCAAATTCAAAGACATTTGAACTACACTGCTCTAAGTTCCACATCCTATCCCACATCTTTCCCAGCAATGCATCAGGGACAGGGGTTTTAAATTTAACCGTACATCTCAATACCCTTACACTCCCACACACACAAACTGGTTAACTAAATGAACCAAAACATCCCATCATAAGGTCTTGAAATAAGAATCTGACTATAATCTTCAAGGTGTAATCCAGCATTGAATCTCTTGAAAATCAGAAATCATAAGCTTCTTTCTCTTCACAAACAACAATTAAAAAGTATTAGCAGGAAACAAAAGGAAAAACAAAAGATCATTGGAGTTACAGCTTCAAAGGTTTCTGGTGGAATATAACCTACTTGTTACCAAGATCAATACCAAGACAAGAACAAATCCATATTGTTAAAATAAGAAACTAACGCATGGCTAAAAGCCCAGATACCTTCACATAATACAGGGTCATAATATAAGCCAGCAACAGACGTACTTGCTCATCATAAGATATACAACTCAAACAATAACGAAGCTGATTCGACATCACAAGGCATCTCATCAGCTGTTCAATGTGACCATTTAATCACGAAGTGCACAAAATTTTCAAAGTTAAGGAAGATCAAAGTCAAAATAGTGCAAGTAAACTTTGGCCACAAAAGACGCAAATGGTGCCAATCATATCCATAACCAAAAGTTACCGCAGACTATCACCATTAGATCGGACCATCAAGATTTATTATAAAAACGATTCCAAACAATAACAGATCCATTGTCCTGATCAGCAATCCTTTCATTATCAATTCAGGAAAGGTAGATATAACATTTATGCGCAAAAAACAAGCGCCGTCACCACCACCAAATGAACTGATTAGGGCCAAAGGAACCCCATTAATTAACCTACATTCCAAAAACTCTATCAATCTACTCAACTGTATCACCACAACTTTTATAATAAAAAATAACAAAAATCCAATTAACAATTCAAAGCACAAACAAGATCCACGAACAGCTAAGCACACACAATAACAGACCAAAGATCAAGTCATTCTATTGGAAACTATATCAATCAACACCAAATTGAAAGATCTACCACTAAATTAAAGATCTAAACTAAATAAAAATCGCAGATCAAACAAGACAGTGTCTTCAATTGTGGAAAAACAAAAGTAAAGTGAAGAGTGAAACGAGACTGACCATGGCTCTAGGGATCAAGCAGCTATGAAGATGATAATGGCAACGCAAATAAAAATTAGAAGATAGAGAGAGATATTTATAGACGTGTCTGTAGATAGAGAGAGAAAGGTGCTTAAGGCTTTCTTCTAAAACGTAGACTTGGATAATGGAGAAGCGACTGTTCTTTTTTTTCCTTCTTTTTTCCCTTAATTTCAATGGAAATTCAGAATTAATTTCGGAAATTTAGGAATATTTTTGGATGGCTCCACCGTCGGCCAAATATCATGATGGTGCTCATGCGTAACAACAGAGACAAAGCACGTCTGTCCAATGAAAATACGACGCGTGGCTAATGTTGAAATGTCATTTTAACCCCAGCAGCAACCTTGCATTCCTGGTCGGTCTCCGCCTTAATTCGCCGTACCCACGTACTAATCAGCAGTGACCTACCTATTAGTTTATTAGCTTGGGCCCTTCTTGGGTTTCTAATTTGGGATGGACCGTACCCTCCCAAAGGAAGTAGGGATAGGGTAGGGTCTCCATTTAACGATGGGCTGGGCCTCTAAAAGCTTCTCAGTTTTTAGACCACAAAATTGGTAATAAAGAATTGAAAAATTAGTATAGATTAATACTAAATTTTCATAAAATTAGTGAGTATGGTTAGACAATAATGATATTTCAATTTTCAACCAATGGCGGAATCAAAAAAGAAAAAGAAAATCCTTCTAAAAAAAGAAAAAAAAAGCTAGGGATAAATATGCAAGACTTTCATTTCTTTTCTTGTCTCCTTTTTAAATCTAACTTTCTATATAATCTAAATATCTTCTTGTAGAGGTAGATATCATCGTTACAATTTGATCATTGATTTATTCATTTTTCTATTATTTGAGTATTGAGAGAAAAAGTTATGCTTGCATTTTATATTTGATTTTGAAATGTAACAAAGAGTTTATATTTAATTTTCATTTACTTAGTATTTGCAATAAAAATAATTCGAGATATTAATTAATAGTAGGGGTGAAATCTTATATTAAAAGTAGATTGACTTATTTATGCTCTTAAAGTTATTGATTTCACGTATATAAAAAACGTGAAGCCATTACGTAAAACTACACCCTTAAGCGTGTGAAGCATAAAAGATATGACCTAATAATTCTATGAAAAATGAAGTTTTGGTATCTTTTTTATCATTTCACTTCATTTTCTTTTCTTAATTGAAACCTTCTATGTTTCTCTCTTTCATTTGATGCATTTAGGTTTCTCATCAATTCTTTCTATTTATAACTCATCTATCAAAAATCTCTATGTTCCAAGCTCACATATCAGCCTAACTTGGATCATTTGAGTAAAAAATATGTCAAAACATTAATGCTCACCAAAACTAAATGAGAAGATTAAAACTATTTAACTAATATCCCATCAAATTATAAAGCCAAAACATGTGTAATAATTCTATAGTCATACCCACCATCCAAAATCATTTCTTGAGATGAATAATGATGAAAAGAGAGCTAGCAAGCAAAGTTCACATATGCAATAAATTTGACTCACCAAAAGCAACCAAATACCAATATTAACCAAAACTCAGATTATATCTATGTTAAAAATGTTGTACTTTTTTAGCCATGTAATCAACAAAATGATTTCTATTTTTATTTATTCGGTGAAATTTCATTGCTATAAAAAAGATACGGTTATATAACATTTATTAAAATGTTCTCGTCAATGCCAATAACATTTTTGCTTTTGAACCATCCAACCAAATGCGGTTTTTAAGTCTAATTCAATGATCAGCAGTGAGTTCTTTTAAGGCAAGGCAATAAAATAGTTGAGAAAAATAATAAGATAGAGTTATCTGAAACTTGTTAAAAATAGGGAAGAAAATAACCAAAGAAAGAAAGTTTGTATAGAAATGCTCCAACGTCCATAAGATGTAATCTCTCTAAATTAGACAAAGTTTATGAGGAAAAGATAACACTATTCATTATTAAATTATAAAAATACTCTGATATATTATATTTTAGTATCGTCATTTTTCTTTTTTTAATATAGCATATGAAAGCAAAACGAGTGTTTTAGGATACTCCCTTTGCTTTGATCTGTTTAATAAATGTATGAATAGTTATAAATAGTTTCAGATAAATATGAATAATGAATTATTATACATAATAATGGAAACAAGTATTTGGATGATTATGTTGTTATCCGTTATAGTTCATAGGGCCTGCAGATACCTATTAAACTATTATTAAAAATATATAAATAAATTTAGCTTCGAAAATTTTAAAATTTTGGAATATTTTAAATAAGTTTTGAACGGGATAAAAATAATAAAATTTTAAAGGGATTGAGAACAGATATTTAAACAAATATAGATAGTAAAAATCTAAACAAACACAACTATTAGTAGCTCAAAATTCACAGGTACACAGCTTTTATTACATCCCTATAGCTGTGCATATGTCAAATAAAGACCTATATACTGCGAGCTCTTCAAATTATACTTGTTCATTTTATTTACGGAGCAAATTATCATTCTCAAAATGAAATAAATAATTATTAATTATTGACACGGCAATAAATATTAATATTTTATCACTTTTATATTTATATTTCTAATTTATATCTTAAAATAATATTTTTAATTAATTATCATGTAAGGATATGTTTAAAATTGTAAAATTATAGTAATTATATATTTTTTTCATCAGATATTTGTAACTTTTTCAATTCAAATAAGAGAAAGGAAAAAAATATTTTCATCATTTTTCTTTTTTTCCTCTCCATCCAATTATAGCCTAAAGAAATTACTCAAAGAAATATAGGAAAGAAAGTATCTTAATTAAAATGCGAACAAATCAACCCAAAAATAGGGCTTTGCATGCTTCCTAGGGATCCGAACCAAAAAGTAGAACCGATCTGAACCGAGCCGAAATAAAAAAAATCATTTTTTAAGAACTAAAACCAGAACTGGAGCTAAAAAAATTTATGTCTTGGTTCTAGTTCTGGTTCTTACTAAGAACCTAACCGGAATCGAACTGAAACCGCACCGGACCAAAATCTAACTGAAATTGAACCAAAAAATCAATTAATAAATATATAATTTTCATTTTTGGATATATTATTTGATATAAAACTTTAACTTTAGAAAAATTTTTATTTTTTATTTAAATTGAGAATCTTATTACTATTTAATAATAAATATTAAGATGATGTGAGACTCTAAGTGTAATTAATTAAGTACATTTTGTTAATTATTAATTAACAATGAATTTGTTATTGAGAAAGAAATTTTAAATTTAACTTAGTTTTCAATTTAGACATGCATTTTTTTCTATATAGGCTTTTTTATATTATTACTTACAAATTATTAAACCCATATATATATATATATAACTAGCATATATAATTGTGTAGATTTATTATATATATAAAATTATAATCAGTTAATCATATAAATATATTAGTATTTTGAGAATATTTTATTATAGCTTTTTAGTCGAAGTTTTAGTTTTTATTATTATCATAGACTTAATCATTAAAAAAAGTCTGAATTTATAAGTTTTTTTTAAATTTGGCTAATACTTTTAATTTTGTCAATCAATACCATGTACTTATTTTTCTTTGTCAATTGTAATATTCGTCTAGAGTTTGTTAATATTTTCTGATGTATTCATTAATGAGGTCCAATTTTTTTTTATATCACGTCCACGTGGACATGCCACGTAAGAAAGTTAACTTAAATATAGAATGCTTAATCACAAAAAAAGTTTGAACTTATAAATTTTTTTCAAATTTGGTCAATACTTCTGATTTTGTCAATCAATACCATGTATTTATTTTTTTTTGTTAATTTTGAATTTGTCTAAAGTTTACTAATATTTGTTGATGTGTCCGTTAATAGAGTCCAATTTTTTTTCATATCACGTCCTCGTGGACAGCCACGTAAGAAAACTTATTTGAATATAAAAATACATTAAACGACATCATTTTGTAGTTTGACTTATCTTTAATATTTTGATTTTGTATTTTTATCATTAACTTTAAAGTAAATTGAAGAATAAGCTTTTTGGTATATGACCATATATTTTGGCAGATGAAAACTCATCTACTGAGTTTACATGTCATATAAAAATATCTAATATTTATTTATCTTCAAAAAATAGTAAGCAAAATGTCAAAATACTAAAGATAGAGTCCAACTGCAAAATAATATCGTTTAATATATTTTTACATTTAAATTAATTTTCTTATATGACGTGTTTAGGTAGATGTGACATGAAAAAAAATTGGACTCCATTAACGGACACATCAACAAATATTAACAGAGTTTAGATGGAAGCCACAACTGACAAAAAAAAAATATAAAAATATAAACCTATATATATATATGCTTTTTTAAATTTAACTTAGTTTTCAATTTAGACATGCATTTTTTCTATATATGCTTTTTTATATTATTACTTACAAATTATTAAACCTATATATATATATATATATATATATATATATATAACTAGCATATATAACTGTGTAGATTTATTATATATATAAAATTATAATCAGTTAATCATATAAATATATTAGTATTTTGAGAATATTTTATGTAATACCCTGAAATTTTTATTTCGAAACATTCCCATTTAAATTTAAATTGTAAATTATTAGCCAATAATATTACGTCACGTAATATTATGGGGATCGAAAATCATTTTGGTTCGCCCGAAAATTTATCGAGTAACTATTAATTGAATAAAAACGGACCAATATATTTTTTTAATTGGACCGAATTAATTTAAATTAGACCCGAATCGGATATTTTTGAAAAACAGTGCGTCACTATTTTTTCTCCCCGGCAACTTACCTTGGACGGTTTGTTTTTATTTAATAATTATAAAACTTTATAATATTTTATTATTTTATTATTTATTATTATTATTATTATTTTTTATTTTTTTTCCTTAAATTCCCACCTCCTTCTCCTTCCCGACAACTCCACCAGCTGCTCCTCCTCCCTGCGCCTCCACCTCCTTTACCGCCACCATTTCCTCCTCCTTCTTCTTCTCCTTCTTCTTCCTTCTCTTCTCTTTCTTTCTTTCTTTCTTCTTCTTCTTCTTCTTCTTCCTCGTTGTCAATCTCTGTCGCCCTCTCACTGCGCCGCAGCAGCTTCTTCTTCAGCAGCAGCAGCAGCAGCTCCTCCGCCAGCTCCTCCTCGCGCGGCTGCGACC
Organism: Jatropha multifida; assembly: GCA_948099535.1. NCBI lineage: Eukaryota > Viridiplantae > Streptophyta > Magnoliopsida > Malpighiales > Euphorbiaceae > Jatropha > Jatropha multifida. Next base: position 13,442 of record CANUEX010019297.1, read on the forward strand.
CAGCTCTGCTCTGCCTCCCTCTGACGCGCGACCAACTCCTCCTCTTCCTTCCTCAGCCGCGCCACCGCCACCAGCAACACTGCAGCAGTTCCTCCTCCTCCTTCTGAGGGTTGCACAGCCACTCCAGCAGCCCTTCTCCTCCTCCTCCCCTGTTTTGCGCCACCTCTGCAGCAGCAGAGCAACAATTCTGCAGTTTCAGCAGCCCCTCTTGGCGTCGCGCCGCCTCGAGCCACCACCAGCTCCTCCACGCGACCTTGGCAGCAAGCCCAGCTTGCTTCCGGCCACCGTTCCCTCCTCCTTCAACCTTCGATTCAAGGATTTTTGGGAATTTGACGAATATTGGGTATAAATTTACTATTTT
>CANUEX010019298.1:0-22059 GCA_948099535.1 Jatropha multifida
GCGAATGTCACAAAAATACATTTTGTTATACCAAAACCAAACTAATTTAGTATGGTATAATTCGGTTTAATTACTCAATGCTCGTGCCCAAATACAAGATCGAATTCAAAGACAAAGCTAATCTTATAGGTAAAATTGGTCGGAAGGGGGGGGTTTTTGGGTTTAGTTTTGGGGGCCCTTTGCCCCCCCCCCCCCCCCCCCCCACTCTTTTTTCCTTCTCTTCATTGTCCACTTGTTAATTATCTAAGTTTTTAGCAAAGACGTGTTACACTCAAATTTATTTGCACTGACACATGTTAACCATGCAAAACCCTTTGCTTTCCTTTCTTTCCTTTTCTTCTTTCATTTTTCTGTGCACAAAGGATGAAAGAAGACATTCCTTTTTCCTTCAATTCTCTCTTCTTTTTTATTTTAGGGTTAGTTTCGACTGGTTCCTTATCATCTCTTAAAATCTTTCTACCTGTCAATTTGTATTAGAGGTTGTTGAGCAATTTAAATTAGAGAAAAATTGCAATACTGAAAATGGAAATTGTCCATTTCAGTGGTGCTAAATAACTTAATAATACAATAATGAAGGTTGCCTAAGCAACAAATGTAAAATATAATTTAAAATTCTTAATTCATATATAAAAAATATTGAAAGTATATAAATCAAATTAAAATATTCTAAGAATCATAAATAAGAACGTTCTTAGAAATAAATTCATAGAATTGCTAGTATAATAAAAATTATCTCAAGTGTAAAACCATCATGAAACATATATAAACTATAGCATGTCAATTATAAAGAAAAATCCAACAAATACAAATATTTTCATTTTCCTTAATAACAAAATAGAATTTATTCTTATTTGAGGGCTCATACATATACTGAGAGAAATATAATCATATTCGATTTCAGAGATGTAGATTTGGCCTATAAAAGCGCCACCCAATAATAAGCGTGTCTGCTTTTTCAAAAGGCATCCAAATCCTAGCATATGATCATAACATATAATATAACAGAGTGGCATCGAAGTCGAGCATTCTCATTTACCGGAATAGACCTCATCTTACCATATTTCAACCATGCATACTTGAGCCCAAAACAAATCCATTTCTTCATAAAATATCTTATTCCTTATACATAATTTCTTAGCAAAGCCTTTCACAATTTAATAGTTATTGTTACAAAATTCCTTAACTTACAACTTCATTAAAATGCCAAATTCATACTTATGAAATTCAAAGCTTTTCTTTTTCAAAATATATACTTCAAATACAATTCAAAACTACTAAAGTAAACCTTAAAAAGTATTACTTATAATTAAATGACCATAAATCTATTCCTTCACTTTTCCAAAGCATCCTTTAAGTTGTAAAACTTCATAATAAGCTTAAAACCAAATGTATTAAATACTATTCAAAAACATACTTATCGACATCAAATTATAAGTAAAATTAAGCATAAAAATCAAAGGAAAACTCAAGCTCCTTTCCCCCATTATGCCTCAGCCTCTCTTGCTAATGAAGGGGGAAATATTTTCCTTTCAAATTAATCACATCAACTTAAAGAAAAACCATTCAAAAACACATTAACATCAAAAGGAAACAAAAACATGAAACAAAACTCAAGGCCCTTCCTCCTAAGGAGGTTCGGCCAACCATGGATGAAGGGTTCCCATTCAAGCATTCCATCATGCTTGGAAATCATGCCAAACCATATAAAAACAATCAAATAACAATTTCCTTAACATAATCACAAAATTCTCGAAATTCATTCAAAAACCTAAAAATTTAAAACTTTGAAATTTGAAAGGGAATAGAAAGATTAGGTGTACTAACCTTGGAAACAAGCTTAGAAAGCTCTATTCCTTAGCTTTCTCCTTTCCCTTTGAGGATGGTTCACCCACCTCTTCAAAGTAGCAAAAACATAAATTAAAATCAAGAAAAATAACAAAGAAAGAGATGGAGCATGATTTGAACATAAACTAGCATATTCTAACACTTTAATATCATGAAATTCTTAACTAAATCCTTAGAACATAAATTCACAACTTACTTGGTTTGTAGAAATTCTCCAAATTCCTTTATTAAAATCACCAAATACCACTCCTTTAACTTAATTCTCCAAGTTTAATCAATTAGCTATGGTTTATTTAGATGGCTTAGTGTAGTTTAGTAAGTAAGGGAATGAAAAAAAAAATGGTGGGGAAGGAGGGGAGTTGTAACGCCCTGATTTTTGAAATTTATGAGTAATAACTTACTAGATTGCTAATTAATACCAAATTGAGTTTTGTTATGATTTTCAATTTGAATATTTTTTATGATTATTGAGTCTATATTGTGATTCATGCATTCCATGTTAATTGTGTGATTCTCCATGCACAAAATGATTTCTGGATTGTGAATTATGAGGTTGTGCATTAGGAAGCCTTACTATTGAATTTAATGTGATGCAATCTAATTGCACCTAGATATTTGGAATTGGGATTTAAAAATGGGATAAAATTGAACTAGGAACATTTTTACTTAATTGATGTATTTTTCCAATTTATTGAACATTAAAATCATTAATCTCGTATTTATTATCAATTGTTGAAATTTGATTTTGAAATATGATTTATTGATAACTAATAGTGTTAAAGAATTATTTGTTAAAATATAATTTTAATTATATTTATTGTTAATCTATTATGGATATTTTATTAAATGGATTTTTGTTAAATAAGTGGGCTTATTTGATTACGGGTCATCTTGTGTGATCCATTTGGTGTATTTAAAAAAAAAGAAAAGAAAACCTATTTGCTACCCTAAATCTAATAAAGAGTGGTCAACACTCTCATTTTAGATGAGAGTGCCACCACCTTCAAACACACACACAAGAGAAAAAGAGAGAAAGGGAGAGAAGGAAGAAATTCTTCTTCCATTCCCATGATCTCTACCATGAAAACCTGCAATCAAGCAATAAATTAAGAGTTAGTAATATTAGAGTAGTGATTTAAAGTTCAAGTGGGCTGTGATCATAGAAGGGTTGCATAATCAAGAGAAGGGTGAACCTTCTAAGGTTGATAAGGGCAAAGGGGAGGCATGATTGTGAAGTTGAGTTGCTATTGTGCGATCTCAGATTTGTACTTTGGAAATATATGTTTTGTTTGATTTTATTTATTAGGGTTGGTGATCATAACATCATTCTTTTCTCATTTATGGATTTCGAGAACAGATGTTTTTAAGTGTAAAATTGGAAATTCTTGTATGTATTGCATGAGTTGATAAATTTTGATGCTGAATGTGTTGTTGGGTGGGTTTCAAACTCATTTTTTGACCCTTTATATTTTTCATCTGTACTTGAGTCCTTCACAAAAGTTTTAGCTCTATTTCTTAGATTTTCAAAATATCTTTTTGTGTTTAATTTGGATACCTGTAGCTCAAGTTGTGATCTAAATACTAGAACTAGTTTTGTCATGGCACCAAACTTATATATTCATATTGTTGGCCCATTCCGATGACTAAGATGCCTAGATTTTGATTAGTCCTTCATAAAAGTTGTAGGTTTACTTGTTAGCTTTCCAATGCATCTTCTTTCTGTCTCATTTAGATGCTTATAATGCAAGTTATAACCTAAATACCAAAACTGGTTCTAGCACAAAGTGCTGCCACGCCCAGGCCGTGGAAATTTTAGAGACCACGCCCAGGCCGTGGACTTCCCTGACTCTCAAGGTGTGATTGTATATTTTTGACCTCCTAATGATGCCTAACACTCCAAATGCATACCTAATGTATCCTTGATGTGATAATCTTTAGAATCTTCCTTAAATATGACTAATATATGATCCGAAAGTTAAATAAGAACACATAAGATAGAAACCATGCTTAGTTGATTTTAATTGAGAGTTATTACTTGAATGTGCTAGTTAATATGACCTAAGAATTGAATGTAAGTCTGAATGTGACAAATTTGTAACTTTGGCTTAATATTGGATTGCGAAATCAAATTGAGGAATTTGGTAAATGATGATGATTTGATGAGTTGATTATCCTGATGATCTATTCAATTCTAATGTTGTGTTTTGCATGATTGCATGATGAAATAAGCATTAACTAAGGTGGTTGTGATTGGTCTTTCATATGATATTAGCTAAACTTGGTGTGTGATAGTATGCTTACTTACATAATATAATAAAATGTTAGAAGACACACTCAAACTTTGCTATTGTAATGTTCATTTGCTTGACCTATGAACTACCATGAACTAAGTGTGTGAATTTGATTTGGTAATACCAATTTGGAATTATGATATGGAAGGCTTAATGTTATGCACCAGGTACGCTTAGTTGCTTGCTATCTTGAGTGATATTGGACTAAGACATATATGGATTAGTGCTACCTTAATCAAGTGACTTGAACTATTTATTTTATGTACATGAGAATGAATGTCTGGATTTTATTGTTGTTACTTGAAAATGGAATTAAACAGAATCAACCTAAAAGAACTAATGGGCTCCTATTTTGGTTTTGGTTGAGTAGTTGCTAGAATACGGTTATCTGTTTATGAAATAAAGCATGCTATGAGATCTGATTTGGATTATGCTGCGATTATTGTTGACACATGGGGACCTATGAGTTCCTTTGTGTATAATGAGGTTAAAGACGTAATCAGGTATGTCTGTGAATGCTTATGATGCTATAGTTGAAATTTTGAGATTCTATCTGTGATTAGACTCGGATACAATGTAAAGAACTATGACTAAACGCATGGGCCCTTATTATGTACTTGGTTGAATAGTTGTATGAATGTGGTTATACTGATACTGATATACTGAGCATGCTACTAATTACTAGATTTGAGCTATGATCATATGCTGGACACAGAGTGTCCCACTTAGGTTGCGACGCGCGCCAACCTTGTGTAGGCTTATGCCACCGTTCTATAGGCTTTACCTAATCTATTTTGTTGGCTATTATGCCAGTTTGATTCTGAATTTGATACCTATTCTGCTTCTATTTCTTCTAAGTTACTAATAAGGCCCATAAATAAAAAGATTAAAGAATGTGATTGATACATACTGTAATGGTATGTGTTTTGAAATATTTCTGTATTTGTATATATGTTCCAATGATATTCTAATCTGGCAATGAGATTGACAGTATTATGATTTGTCAATGACACTAATAATGTTCTGATTTAGAGTTGAGACTATCATCCATTTGTTTTGGTACATATTCTGATAATATCTTGAAATAATAGATATGCTTTGAATTTATCTAATATGGAATATATTTTGAATTCATTCTAATGTAGTTTATGTCTTAATGATGTTTTAATGAAGTGTACATTTGAAATATGATGAAATATGATCATTAATACCTAAATGTATCTATACCTTATATTAAGTTTCGAATAGCACCCTTGAGATTACTTAACTGCTTGCTATGTGAATAAACACCTATATGAGTTTGCTCTTATATATATTGATTGAAGTGATTTTCTGTAATGCAAGTAAACTAGTATATGAATTGATTATGTGATTTTGGTCTAGAAACATGAAGTGAAAATATGGACATAACCACCCGTACTGTGAGAAACTGTTATAGCAGGCAACATGTATACCTATGGCATGGTATAGATGTTTACATTATATGATATGCTCTTATGTCACGCATGTCTTGATTATAAATGATATTGCATGATTGTTTGAGAAATAAGTTTCCTTTGTGGACTATTGTAATAAATGATATATATATATATTGATATAGTGTATGGTTTCAATGAACCATACCCGTTTGCTATGTGATGCATATATATTGTCGATTACCACTGAGTTTTATATTCAGCGCGATGTTTTTTTTGAACTCACGTATGTTGAAGATTTGCTTGCTGTGGATCTCGAGTATATGTGTCTAGAGAGAAGATCTTCTACTTCCAACCTAGTGTGTGAGTCTATACTATAGACTCGTGGCATGTGTTAGATTTAAAATAATGAGAGCATTGATTTGATTATGTGGGGTTTGTATTTTATCTAAATGCAATTGTTCTAATTCTTTGAACTCTTTTAGGATTTTTGATTTGTTCCATTTGGACTTGGACTTTTATGTTGATGTTGAGCTTTCGATATTTTTTGATATACTAGTATTGGATTTGAGGATAGTTCCTCTTGAAAATTATTTTATTGAATTGAAATGTTAAATATGTATAAAGGACTTCTGAGGACTTTATTATCATCTCATTAATGTTTTATTAATTGGTTTATTCATTTTATTAATTGGGTTTCCAAAGGAAACACTTGAGATTTTCTAAAGGATTTACCTAACTTTTCAAAAATGTTTAATGGGTTTCCACTACTGTATTTAAAGGTTTTAAATTTTCCTCGAATTTTATAACTGAATTGTTTAGGCAAATTTAGGTCAATAAGACTTTCGATGTACATTTTAAAGGATTTGTAAATTGAGCATTTAATTACTATATTATATTTTCGCTGATACTAGTTCTGTACTGATAAGTAAGCTTGTACGTTCCTCTGGCACAGAATGCAACATCTCCTGTTCTGGTCCTGCGAGATCGAAAAAAAAGGGGGTGTTACAGGAGTTGGCAGATAAGGTGGAGAAGAAGAAGAGAAAATGAAAATTAAAATAATGGTAGTTGACTTTAAGTAGCAAAGTCAAACTTGGCTACCAAATTTTATGTCAAATGGATGGCTAGGATTAAGTCTCTAGTATTCTCATCCAAGGGCTCTAAATGTTCACCAAATAATTCTGCTCCAATTATTATTTAACTCTACCAATTTATTAAATTAACTCATGAGATATTTTCCAAAAATATTCATGAGATATTTTGTACCCACCTAAATCATGCAAACATACTTCAAAAATATTAAATAAAATAATAGACATGCATAGTAATTTTTTTAGACCGAAATAATATGAAGTCTCGGACCGGTGGTACTATTTACAGACCGATGAATCGCTATTACCGACACTGAAAAATAGACTGTTACACATTCATTAATCCTCAAAAAGGTTCTCTTACTTTGGTAAGAGTTTTACTAAAAATTGGAGTCGCAATCCTTACTAGGGAAAAATTCTTGAATTAGTCAAATCTTTGGAATTTTGACTAATTCGGTTTTGTTAACTAGAGATGGGATCGGGAATTGGATACGAAATGGGAAGGTGCTAGGCACCCATTGCACCTGGTTTAAACTAGCCTCCTAGTTGTCTATTAGTTCACAATTAATTAATAATGTAATTAACTATAAATTGAGATGTAAAACATTTTAATGCAGTTTTGTAAAACAAGTCATTCAAGCGATTATTGCAACTATGGGACATAAAATAAGCATACGTGAAGAAAGTGGGGAGGAGAAAAGATTACAAACCATCTCCTAATTAATACATTCTACCCTTGACCCCTCCAAATTTTCCAAACCCACTATCTATTACATTAAACAATAATAGGAATCACATTAAGGATCCTTTAGATTTTGCAAAAGGAATAAACATGAACCCATTCCACACGTAATCAAATACAAAAGAAACATATATTCACAAGAGTATAAATCAAACAAAACATCCAGATTCAACCAATCATTAGATATGAGCATGATGAATGTAAACATTATAAAGGACATAAATGAAGGGCTAGAGCAATAATAATAATAAACATCAAAACAAATGGCAAGAAATTAAGAGTCAGAAATGATAAAATGCTTGTAATTCAAAAGACAGGAATTTAGAGATAGAAATGTAAAGATTTGACAAGATTTAAGCTTATGACCTTAATGTTCATCACTAAGGATGAACAAATCTGCCAATCGCTGCTCTTAACCTTATTTTTGTTAGTTTATTTGATCCATATATGATATAAAATGCATCACAAACCATTTAGGGTTGGAGTCAACAACTGGATCTCCAAATTGAGAGCCTTTCAATTAAAGGGTTATGCGCCACGGAGGACAATGGCTTACGCCCTATGCTTATGGCGCATGCCACACATAGTGGCGCAAGGCCTTTCCTTGATCAAGAAGGTGTTTTGAGTTTATTTGGATAAAATAGACTTTCTAAGCTCTGGTGGTGCTAGCCATAGAGATGTGGTGCACGCCACAAAGATGTGCCTTTGGCCATAGAGTATTAGATCCTCTGTTTTGGTTGTTCCTAGGTTTTCCTCAAATCCTGACCCAAGAAAGTTGTTTTTAAAACCAAAAAGAAGAAGAAAGGGATGAAAGAATAGGTCCTCAGAAACCACCTTTAGTGATTTCTTTTAAGATTTGCTTGAGAAATGGAAGATTAAATATGTGTTTTTGGGATTTCTAGTTATTACTTAGGGGTTTTCTACGATTGAAAAATAATAAATCACAACTTAGATCAAGGATAAACACAATAGTTGAGTTTTGGAAATGCAAGAGTTTTCCTTAAGTGTCTAAAAATCCTCCTTTGGCATACCTCCCAATGCCTATTTATAGGCAAATGAGGGTGGGTGGTCCCATTTTAGGGTTGACATGGCAAAAATGCCACTATCAGGCCCTACAATGGGACTGGGCCCACTTTTACTAAATCAGACCGAGTGGCATGCAAAATGAGGTGGAGCACCGGAAAATGCATAGCCCAGTGTGCTTCTCAGGCCTGGTTTCATTGCGAAACGCTTGACAACTAGAAAAAGTAAAAATGATTAAACACATAAATAATCTTAGCCATAAACCATCAATCTAAAAACTGGGGTGATCGAAAATCCCAATCTAATTTTATGTGAAAAATGGTGTATCATCATGAACCATTTTAGGGGTGAAAATTGAGCGTCTACAGTTTAACCCCATTTTGATAATATTTTTCTTTATAACCAAATGTCATCAAAGTGTAAAGTAAATGCTTAAGTAAGAAAATACTTACCTAATTTGCATGCCTCACATGAATTAGATGGATGAGAAACGTCACCTTGGCAGTTTTATTTTGTGGATTTGGTAACGCTCCATCTCAAGAGTTGTGCCACTTCAGATGACTTTGCTAGCGATACTTCGATCGGTCCAGTACCATTATGGCATTTCATAGGCAGGTGAATTGCACCACGATCATTTTCGATGACCTCTGCAACTATCTTATTCCAATTGGCGGCTTTTGGTGTGAGGTAAAATGAGATGTGCCACTTCAGACGACTTTCGGGATGCGTCATTTTTGATGACTTAATCGGATGAGGGGGTGCGATGCTTCGACTGACCTAATTAGTGAAAGATGAATGAATTGTGCTATGGTGATTGTTGGCGACTTCAGCAGCTTCCTTGAGCTGCTCATTTTGGAGAGGCATCATTTCTGACGGCATAAATTGGGCTACTCCACTTTGAGAGGGCCATCACTTCAGATGACTTAAAAGGATGAGTGCGATCGTCGACTGACTCAATTGGTGAAAAATGGAAAAATTGTGGCATGGTGATTGTTGGCGACTTTAATAGCTTCCTTGAGCTGCTCCTTTCGGTGGGGCATCTTTTCAGAGGGGCATCCTTTTGGACGGCTTAAACTGGGCTACTCCACTTTGGGAGAGGCGTCACTTTGGATGACTTAAAAAGATGAGTGCAATACTTCGACAGACTCGGTTGGTGACTGGCCTCAAGGGTCTTATGGCGCGCCACTCGGGATGACTTAGGTGATTGTCATTAGGGGACTTACGATGCGCCACTCAGCACAACTTAATTTTGAAATGCTCCTATAAAATAATTCTTGCAACCTAGGAGAAGGAGCACTTTGGCTGGTTCTGATTAGAAAACTTTCGTGATTAGGCCCAGAAAAGTGTGCACGTGTGACACGTGATAAAAAAATGTAGATTTGCATGACTTCGCATGGCTTTGTTTGGGTTTGACTATACGTGAATTCGTGTGTTTGTGTGAATATTATTGAAATATGTGTGTGTGTTCATGTGAATTTTATTGAAATATGTGCCATGTCATGCAAAATGAGGCGACTTACTTGTGGTTAACGATGTGTTGCCCTTACTTAGGCAGCTAGCCAATGACAGGTTGTCAGCTAGCTGAACAAGCTTGTGTGCTTTTGGGCTCAATTGAATTGGGCCCATATGCTTTGTCACTTTCAACGTAACTTCCAAAACTTCTTTCCCTCAAATTCTCTCTTTTCTCCATCTTGCAACCTAAGACTCATTGCTATTGAGAATGTTATTGATTTGCTACCGAGTGATGCCATGATCGATCCCATCACTCGACCCTCGAGCCATGGAATGAAGCTACGAGTCTTTATTCCAGATGTGGGAACCGCGATTAACCTGTGGTATGATTTAGTGTCCCATGTCTGTTGGGGCTTGACCTAGGTATTTTAGAACTTCTTCTCTTCCTTATTTTGTTTTTCCCTATATTTATTAGACTAGGAACATGCAAACCTAAGGTTAGAAACCAAAAACAAATGAGAGATTTACCACTTAGGCATTTTTCTAGGGTTTCCATGTCTATGGCATGCTGCTGTGGCATGTGCCACGTGTCTACATTCTAACTGATGTGGCATGCTCCATAGTGCTAGTGGCACACGCCACTTGAGTAGTGCCTTGCGCCACTATTCAGTGGTTGGTGCCATAAGACATATCGAACACCCTTAATTGGTAACTTTGCCACTTTTTCTTTGATTTCCCTATGTGAAAACATAAAAGCAGTGCTTTTGCACATCATTAGCATACTTCGAGTGGTTTTATTAGCGTGCTTACAATGGCTTCTCCTCTTCTGCTTTTTTATAGAAGAATGCGAAGCGCGGGAAGTCTGATGACTACATATATGCTGCTGGCGTAAGGTTTGAATGGCTACCACCTCGAGTTTAGGAGTGGGTCTGGGAGGTAAGATTTGGTCATTTTGTCAATACATTATCGCAGGCACAGGGACAGACAGTCTTGGTAAGCATCATGGCACTAGTGGAGCGGTGGATGACTCCACTTGTAGATTCCATCTGTTGTTTAGTGAGATGATGATCACACCTATAGACTTCTTTGCTATCACTAGTCTATCTTTTTGGGGAAGTCGAACTATCTTTGACAATAAGGTGCTGTATAAGAGCATCATCTCACTCTATTAGGCTCTGCCCAGGGTCATGTGGAGAAGCTGGATGTAGATGTAGTGGCTTGAGCCTTCCTATTCTATCACCTATATAAGACCCATTTCTTATTATTATCCTTCTTTTCTTACTTTTCTATTCTTTCTGCCTTATTCATTTTTCCTTTATTTTATAAAATAAATCTGGGCCTAGGAGCACAATGTCCTCCTGATGCCGAGGTTGCACGGTTTTGATGTTGATACCAGTGCATTGTCCCTTCCTCAAGGCGGGGCATGGAAATTCACCTGAAAGTATTCTTACACCACCTTAGAGATTTTAGTTTTCCAGTAGCTGCTAAATGGTCAAACTTAGGATCGTGTGAGTTTTCACCTTCACGTTATTTCCTTTTTGTATTCTTTTCCTTTTTCATTCATTTCTTTTACTCTCATTTTTTGCTTTCTTATACAGATTGTCAGTTTTCGTTGGGGTGAGGTTGCTGACTACCTCAACTTCATTTAAGCTGTTATAGTGTACTGGCAGAGGCGACTTCTCCTTCCTGGCCTTTTCTATGACTTGTACTACCTCGGTGAGAGAGTGTACAAGTGAGAGTTAGGCTCGGACTGAAAAAGGGTGCTCATGATGTTCCATACTTCATGTTGTGCAGTAGATCCAACCATCTGGAGTAGGACATCACAGCTGCTCGGAGGGGGTCGTCGATTGCCACAGACCATTTAGCTGCATTTGTGTTAGGGGCATATGCTATATTTGAGCGGACCCAGCTCCTCGTCCATCTTCCTCCTCTGGCTAAGTTTTATCCATTCATAGAGGCAGAGGAGCTAGACAAAGGGCATGACAACGTCCCAACAAGGTGAATTTCATCCACTTTTATTATTCTATTTCTAGCTTTGCCCCAGTATCTGCTTTTCTTTTATTCATTGACTGTGTCTTATTCTTGCTGTAAGGGATGCGCAGTAAGTGCATGAGAGGAGGTTTCGGCTTTAAGGCTCCAGACATGGTAGAGAAGCTAGTTCATGGGCTCGGTGCATCATTCTCTTTTATCTTGGACCATACAGGTAAGGCCGCTCAGGGCATGCTAGATAGGCATCTGGTGAGCCGCTATCGAATGTCTCCCCTAGGCTACACTCATGTGAGTAGTTACTACCTTATTCTACTTACATTGCTCTTTATTATTATTTCATCTTATTATCTGCCCCTGCCCCATTCTGCAAGTGTTTGCTGAATATAATGAGGTGAGCAAGCTATACGAGGCAGCGTGCCTCATGCTTGTTGTGGCGAGGCTCTCTGACGAGCACAATTTTGTAAGTATAAATAATCACAAAAGAAAATATGCAATGAACATGCAATGTATGTGTGTAACGCAATTGCTGATATTTATGCATATATGCAGATATCTAGCATGGCGCCTCCAGCAGGTCGAGGTCAGGTAGCTCAACGAGGTGGTCATGCTGGTCATGGATTTGGAAGCCGTCAAGTCATTATCGAAGAGTAAGAAGAATCTAGCAACAAGGACTCAGAGTAGATTGAATCGAACATGTCTTGAGCTTGCCTCATCTTGGGGAATAACTTTTGTAAAGAACAACTCATTTATTCATTATATGGAGGCATAGAGCCATTTTCCTCACATGTCTTTAAGTGATTTTGTAGAATCTGCATTTTATGGCTGAAAATTAAATTATTTATTGAATTGGAGAATTGAGAATAATAAGACAACATATTTTGCAGTTGACTGCTGCCTAGTGGTGTGCGCTACACCTAGTAGTGTGTGCCACTACAACTGCAGTGGCTGCCAACTGTCAAAATGTACTTCTATTCTTTTATTATAAAAGCCCATAAAGCTATTACTTGTTACAGTTACTCTTTTCTCTTTTCCAAATGAAGCTTTCACTCAAAAATTTCCTCAAACTTTTCGTTTCTTCCATTTTTTCCATCAATCGATCCTTAGCACTTGCATTCAAAGCATTATTCCATAGTATTAGCCATGAGGATTGGGATTTATTGTCAGCATATGAACTCAATGAACTGCGTTAATATCAAAACATTTGGGTTCAACCCAAATTTCTATAATGGTTGATCAACCACTTTGATCCTTCGGACAACTTATTTTGGCATAATAACTTCAAGATATGCCCATTATTTAAATAACTTAGTATTATTTCTAGGAGAATACCTGTGGCTGAAGAAATTCGTGCAATGCCTTGGTTGGATTTAGACTCGGCTACACTAAGTTTGCCTGTTTGTAATTTCTCGGCTTATGAGATACTGTCATATGATTTTGGTGTTGATGTCGTGCCCCTACGACTGCTTATTAACCGTTCATTAAGCATGGTATGTACTAGTCCATCCTAGCCTCCACTTGTCTGTTTCTGCATTCTTAGCCAATATCTGCTACTTAGTGGCATCGACGGCTATGGTAGCCTTAGGCTAGTGCACATAGTTGAGCAAATGGCTAGGCGTTGCATGGCATTTTTTATTATTCTGGCAAAGACATTCACTTGTTTGGGAAAGCATGCTCAGGACTCTAGCTCTATGCTTGATCCAATGGGAAGTCCGCTTCTACTACAAGTAAGTGCATTTTCGTTTTCTTTTCTTTATATATTTTGTGCTCTAACTTTTGCTTAAGCTTCCCTTGCGGGTTTTCAGCTTAACAAGCTTCTTTTTCTTCTTTTTCTTTCTTCTTTTTAATGTTTTAACTTTTTCTTAGGCTACCCTTATGGTTTTTCAACTTAACGAGCTTTTCTTTTTTCTTTTTTTTTTGAATGCATTTATAGTTGTGGGCCTTCAGGAAGCTACAGGTGATGGACTTACCATCGGACCATCTAATGTTCAACTATAGACCACGAGTCTATGTCTAATGCCATCCTTGCTTAGCCGTGACAGTGTAGAGAACTGGACTGTGATCTTTCAGGATCTCACCATCGAGGAAGTCAAGTGGATTTGCCCCCGGTGGTACCTAGAATGAGTCACAATTTCTTCATACATGCTTTGTGTGCCCCTTTATGGATTGTTTATGGCACTTGCTCATTATCCTAGTTGCGTGGCTAGGCAGTACAGTCAACATCAGGCTATTCCCGATTACTCTCAATTTGAGGGCAGCCTTAGTACATAATGATTTTTTACTTGCTTTATTTCTTCTTAGCGTGCCCTTATGACTGTACCTATTTCTGATATGGCCGAAACTTCTGCTTCAGAGTTGTACTGCTCTTGGCTATAGGCTTATTCTAGAGTTGATGCTAAATCATAATCGGGTGATCTCTTGATTGCTCGATTTCTGTTAGAATGTTGCATGTAAATGCTCTATCCTGATTTTTAATTATATGTATCAAACAATTATTATATGTGCAATTTATGGAATGTATGCACTTATTATGAATGAAATGCCTTTCGCTTTTAAAATATTTGGTACATCTCATGTTATTCTATATCACCAAGGTAAATTCATAACATTTCCATATTAACACAAACTTCACACATGCTTTAAAGTTAATAAAAACACAAAAGATGAATTTATTGATTGGGCTTCACCATATACATTTCAAGTTACACATAAAATTTCTTCAATCTATCTCTATTAACAGGCTCAGAAAACTCATTGCCTTCCATATCTAATAGCTTCACTACACCTTTCAAAAATATTTTTTTGATCAAGAATGGGCCTTCCCAATGCGGCTTGAACTTTCGCCTTGGGTCATGAATGTTTGGCCACCTCTGTTTCAAAAACAAATCCCCTACTCTTAGTAGCTTCGAATGAACTCTCTTATTGAAGCACTTAGCTATCCTCCTTTTATAGTTGATCTATGAATCAAGCGTTGAGCCCCTTTCCATCTAGGAGAGCTAATTCTTGATAGTGATTCTCCACCCATTGACACTCTAGAATCTTAGATTCTAGAGTTATACATAAGGACTGCATTTCAATCTCCATTGGTAGCATGACTTTCGTTCCATAAACTAGAGAATAGGGTGTTGCCCCATTTGCAGATTTGGTTGTAGTTCTGTTGCCCCACAAAGCATATTGTAGCTTGCTTGCCCAATCACAATGATTTTTTGCCATTTTCTCAATATCTTCTTGATGTTCTTGTTCGCAGCCTCCACTACCCATTAGTTTGTGTTTGATATGGTGAAGATTTGTGGTGCTCAATCCCATATTCTCTAACAACGTTTTCACTTATGCTTGGAATTTAACTCCATTATTTGTCACGACATAATGGGGGATCTCATATCTGCAGATCTAGTTATTTCTAATAAATCTGGCCATTTGCTTGGCGCCATTATTCTTAAATGATTTCGCTTCAACCCATCTCGAGAAATAGTCCACTGCTACCACTATAAATTCATGCCCGTTAGTAGCGGGTGGCAAGATCTTTCCAATGATATCTATTCCCCAAGCTGCAAATGGCCATGATAAAATAGAACGATGTAATTTTGAAGGTGGAATGTGACTTAGGTCCGTGAACTTGGCATTCGAAGCACCTTTTCATGAAAGAAATACAATTCCTTTCCATTGTCAACCAAAAGAAACCCTATTTGAGAATTTTCTTTCCTAAAGCCTTTCCATTCATGTGGGTGTCGCAAACCCCTGCATGGATATGTTCCATAATCTCCTCAGTTTCCTTCCTCGATACACATTTTAATAATACCCCATCCGACATTCTCTTGTATAGCGGACAATCTAAGGCTGCAAACTGTAATGCCAAACACTATATAGCTCTCTTGTCATCTCTAGTAGCTAAATCTGGGTAAACCCTTTTAGTCATTCACTGCAAAACATCATGAAACTGTGGCTATTCATCTTCATCTATATCCATAATCCTCTCTCCTTCATAACATGGAATGCTACCCGAAGACATCATAAACGGCTTCTTAGGCATAATTGAAATCTCTTCCCAAACTGATGCTAACTTAGCCAAGGCATCTGGTACGCGGTTGTTTACTCTGCTAGTGTGTGTGAAGGCTACTCTCTCAAAGTTCTGAATAACAATGTGTAGGTAGTCGATGTAAGGCTTAAACTTGTCTTCTTTAACTTCCCAATTGCTGTTAGTGTGCTCAATGACCAGTTTTGAATCCCTAAAACTTCAACTTCTTTGACCTTCACTGCAATTAGAGCTTCTAACTCGAATAAGCAGGCTTCATATTCTACCATGTTATTCGTAACTGCAAATTGTAATCTCTTCAACATCGAGATAACCTCTCCTTATAGAGATTCCAGCGAAGTGCCTACTCTCGATCCTTTACTATGAGTTGAACCATCAAAGTAGAGTTTTCATCCTTTCTTTTCTATTAAGTTCAAATGTTTGTCAAGAAAATCAATCTCCCACTGCTCATTATCATCAACTAGATGTGCTGCCAAAAATTCTGTGACGGCTAGTTCTTTGAATGTTTTCTTCATTGCATACTTGATATCAAATTCTAATAGAAGGATTAGCCATCTTGCTAGTTTTCCTACTAATATTGGTGTTCCATATAAATATCTAATCGGATCCATTCTTAATATTTCCATTACCTTATAAGACTGAAAGTAGTGTCGAATCCTTCTAGTTTCCCATACCATTACTAAGCAAGTTCTTTTAATCAAGTCATATTTATGTTCATTTGGAAGAAGCCTTTTACTCAAGTAATCGCTGCCTTTTCAACACCGGCCTCATCAGCTTGTGCTAACATACCTCCTATTCCAGCATCTTCCACTATCAAGTATAGAATTAACTATTTCCCTAGTTTTGGTGCATACAAAATCGGGGGGCTTGACAAATATTCCTTGATCTTGTCAAAAGGTGCCTTACAGTGATCGTTCCACTTGACTGGCTGATCTTTTCTTAACAATTTGAAAATTGGATCACACACTATAAACAAGTTTGAAATGAACCTAGTGATATATGGAATCTTTCGTAGAAAGCTTATCACTACTTCTCTATCTTAAGCGGCTCTGTCTTATGGATTGCCTTAATCTTACCTTGATCGACCTCTATTCCCTTAGGTCCAACAATGAATCCTAGCACTTTTTTGGGAGTTACCCAAAACACACACTTTTTCTGGTTTAACCATATCTTGCACTTGATTACTCTATCCATGAACCGCTTGAGGGCTGCTGGATGCTCTTCTAGTGTCCTTGTCATTACAATCATATCATCAATATATACCTCTAGCTCCTTATGGATCATGTCATGAAATAATGCTGTAGCCATTCTTTGGTAAGTAGCTCTAGCATTCTTTAAATTGAACGACATCACCCGATAGCAGAAGGTATTGAACTCTATCACATATGTTGTCTTGACCTTATCTAGTAGTGCCATGAGAATCTGGTTATACCCTTTAAACCCATCCATTGTAGAATAGCATCCTATCATCATTGTACTGTCAATTAGGATATCAATATGCAGAAGAGGAAAATCATCCTTCGGTGAACTTTATTCAGGTCTCGGTAGTCTACACACATTTTGTCCCTTCCATCTTTCTTGGAAACTGGGACTATGTTAGCCAACCAATCCAGATAGTGAACCACTTCTAGAAACCCTATGTCTTTCTGTTTGGTCACTTCCTCTTTAATTTTCTCAGCACATTCCGATCTTAGTCTTCTTCTCTTTTATTTCACTAGCTTAGCTCTAGCATACAATGGGATTGTGTGCTCAGATATAGATCTGTCTATTCCTGGCATATCGTTATAACTCCAGGCAAAAGCTTACTTCTTATCCATGAGTAGAATTTGAAATTTTATGTTCAACTCTGGCATTATGTTTGGCCCAATCAATAGAATTTATGGGTTATCTTTTGTGACAATATTAAATTCAAGCATAAATGATGAGTTAATGTCAAATATGTGTATGTGCTTTTCTACTCTGTGAATGGAACCATCAGAAGAGACATCAAACAAGCAAGCAAATTGAAGTTCATTTCATTAAATAATAGAGAGAGTTCATTACAATCAGAATCGTCCTTAACAGAATTTAACATATCTAAAGGGACTTCAACTTCCTCGAAGCTTTCTTCTTTGCAGGCCCGGATCGCCTTAAGCACCTGATCCGTCGGGTCCTCTTCTTCCTTAGCGCTCACCTTCCCTTCATTCTTCTCCTCCTCTTGGAAAACTTTTCCCTCTTCTTATTCTTTCTCTTTATTCTCCTCTTCCTCTTCAAACTCGGCCAGCACCTAGGAGTCTTTCCAAACTCAATCATGTATAAGTTCCCAGGAGGTGGCATGTTCCTAAAATTAGGGAGTGGATTAGTCCTCATGCTAGGCCTTAATTTTTCTAGGTTTGTCACTTTGCCATTATTAATCAGGTCTCGATTCTCATGCATTAGTCACAAGCAGTTATCCGTTACGTGGCCCTTTCCCTGATGAAAGTGACAATAAGCATTCGGATCAAAATTTCTCGCAAAATAGCTGGAGGAGGTCTTGGTACGAGCAATTTCAACAAACTTGCTACTTTTACTTTCTCAAACACTCGAGAGAGAGGAGTGCCAAAATTGGAGAATCTCTTTGGAGGCACATTGGTGGCTCTCAAATCTAGAGCAGCAATAGTGGTGTTCTTATTGGCACTTGGGGTCTTGGATGACTGACTTGATCCTTAGAACCCAGACTTGTTAAACCCTCCTATTTGGTTCCCATACTTCTTGTCTTCACGGATCTTATCCTTGATCCCGTTCCCCACCTCATACACTTGTGCAAATTCAATTAAAGGCATATAATACAGCTTCTCACAAAAAATTGACAGTTCCCTTGATGAATATCTTAATCTGCTCCTTAGTATTTGGACAGTTCCTCATTTGCGTGACCTTGGCTCTCCATCTAGCCATATAATTGGTGAAGGTCTCATCATTTTTCTACACTGTTGCTTCCAAATCTCTCAAATTGATGCTCATTTGGATATTGTAAGCATATTCCTTAAGGAAAACCTTTGTCAGCTCATTCCAATCTCTTCTTATCCTTTTCTCGAGATTGTAATACCAAGTTTAGGCAGATCTAGTTAAGGACATCAAGAACATTTACAAAATTGCCCTCGACAGCAGACCCGCCAGTTCCATGATAAACTTGTACTACATAAGATGCACATTTGGGTCACCATTTCCATCATACTTCGCCACCTTTGGTATCTTATAAGTGATAGGGGTAGTTTGTCTAAGCTCTTATTCCTCCTCATCATAATCATCTATATCCATGTATTGGTCCATCCCCTTGGACTTCACAAACAAGTGCAGCTTTTCAAGCTTCTTATCTAGCTTCTCGCTTTTTTTTTAGATGACTGGCTTAGACTCAGCCTTCTTGGCAGACATTTTCTTGAAAAATTCTTCATCTTGTCAAGTTTGGTTTATTTGCTCCTTTTTCTTAGAATCATCTTTAGCGTCTTCATCATCTTCAATTACCACTTTCTCTTTTCCCTTATCAAATCTCATAAGGTTCTTGAGGCTAGACGCCACTATCTTCTCAATCATTTTCTCAATTTCTGAAACGGGAGTGCTTGGTTCAACCGTTTTATCAGGAGAAGTAGGAGTTAGAATCGAAGGATCGGTTTGATCTGGAGAGTACTCAATCTCGAGGCAAGAGCCCGACAGATTGGAGGAAGTTAAACTTGACTGAACAGAGGGGATTGAAGGTTCTTTGACTCTAATTAACTTACTACAAGAAAAACGCAGTTTAGCAAGAGATTTTTAGCAACGGCTTATATCCCTTACGAATTAGTAAGGGATTAGTGATGAGTTAGAAAGGGATTTCAAGTAAAACCTTTTCCATAATTCAACAACGGATTAGTAAAGGAATAGCCATGGAATATTAGCAACGGATAGGAATCTGTTGCTACATTAAGCAAGAAATTTTGGCTCAATCATTAGCTACTGTTTGACAAGGGGTTAGCAACGGAATTTAGCAACAGAATCCTTAGCTGTTGCTAATTTATATAAAAAATTCCACCTCAACAGTCAGCCACGATGCTAATTATTAATGGATTTTGGCAAGAGATAAAGATTCCATTGCTAATTTGTATGACATATATGGTGCGGAAATTAACAAAGGGTTAATAACAAAAAAAGTAATGAATTTTAGTAGTGACCGATACTTAAATCCATGGCAAAAAGTTCGATTATTATAAACTTATGAAATGTCTTACATTTAGATATTATTTCCTTGTCATTAAGTTAGTTTCGATGTTGAAAGTACTATCTTACCACTGAGGCAATACTAATCAAACTAATAAGTTGGATTTATTTTTACTCACTGATAAAAATTTATTTTTCATTCAAATTAAATGTGAAGAGAATTGTTAATATTATATAGGGCCATTTTTTATATTTTTAAAAATGATTGTTTTCATATATGAATTACATTTATATAAATAAATGAATGTAATAATTCTAGCGTGATAAATAAATAAATAAAGAATAATTAAATTATTTTATATTTTATATAAATAAATATTACATTTATCACACTATATAAACATGGCTTTTACTAGTATACAAATTGTAATAATTCTATATTGGTACAGAATACTTTATAATTAAACACGCGTCTAAAAAAAACTTATTATAGTAGATTACTTAACTTATTACTCTGTCTTTATCTATATATATTTTTAAATATTTATCTCTTCATTAATCATTTATCTTCTAACATATTATAAAAAAATATAAAATATTTTTAATATAAACATATACTTATTATGGCAAGTCACGTGTTCACACACAATTTATTAGTATTAAATTATTTTTTGATATTGGATTGTATGAAGGAAAAAACATATAATATATATAATTTTCAAGTAAAATTTTAATTATAATTAACTTAATTAGAATCTCAAAATTTATAAATTAAATAAAAAAATTACTATTATGGACATAAATAATATAAAATTTATTACGGGAAACTTGTAAAATATGTTAAATACAAAAGATAAATTCCAGTTTACAAATTAAATGTAATACCCTGAAATTTTTATTTCGAAACATTCCCATTTAAATTTAAATTGTAAATTTTTAGCCAATAATATTACGCCACGTAATATTATGGGAATCGAAAATCATTTTGGTTCGCCCGAAAATTTATTGAATAACCATTAATCGAATAAAATCGGACCAATATTTTTTTTAATTGGACCGAATTAATTTAAATTAGATCCGAATCGGATATTTTTGAAAAACACTGTGCGTCACTATTTTTTTTCCCCGGCAACTTACCTTGGACGGTTTGTTTTTATTTAATAATTATAAAACTTTATAATATTTTATTATTTTATTTATTATTATTTTAATTATTATTATTTTATTTTATTTTATTTTTATTTTTATTTTTCCCTTTAAATTTCCATCTCTTGGTCGACAACTTCACTGCCTCCAGCCTCCTCTCCCTGCACCTCCATCACAGCCACCTTCCTCCTCCTTCTTCTTCTTCTCCTCCTCCTCCTTCTTCTTCTTCTTCTTCTTCTTCTTCTTCTTCCTCGCTGTCCCTCTCTGCAGTCGCAGGAACTCCAGCAGCAGCAGCAGCATCCTCCACCTCCTTTCCAGCATCTGCAGCGTCACCAGGCAGCCACAGCAGCACCACGAGCTCCTCCTTCGGCAGCAGCTCCTCCTCCAGCAGCACCCGCAGCAGAGCAACTTCAGCTCCTCTCTCCTTCGTCGCGTCGCAGCTCAGCCCCCTGCTTCCCTCTCTGCGACTTCAGCCGCTGCAGCAAGAGCTGCACCTCGTCGCTCCGCCTTTGTCTCCCTCTCTGCAGTGCCGCTGGACCACCACAGGCCACCACGAGCTCTTCCTCCTCCTTTTGCGGGTTGCACAATTGCTCCAGCAGCCTCTGGCCACAGCTCCTCTTCCCCTGTTCTGCGCCATCTCTGCAGCAACAGAGCAACAGCTCTGCAGTTCCATTTCTGCAATTCCAGTAGCCTTCTTCGCGTCGCGCCGCCTCGAGCCACTACCAACTCCTCCACGCGACCTTGGCAGCAAGCCCAGCTTGCTTCCGGCCATCGTTCCCTCCTCCTTCAACCTTCGATTCAAGGATTTTTGGGAATTTGACGAATATTGGGTATAAAATTTACTATTTTAGAATTTATTTGATTAAATTTGTGATTAATTAGTTGG
>CANUEX010019368.1:0-14682 GCA_948099535.1 Jatropha multifida
GGCCATGTGATAGTTTGAGTCATTAAAAATATAATGGGCCAACTTGTATAATATTTTCATGTAATTATGGTGTTGAAATCAGAGATTAGGCTTACTACGGGCCTCGGGGGCCTTAAGCTTACCCAGGTCCTAGTGCCGGTCTGGCCCACGGTTTTGGGTCATGACATTAACCCAAAAAAAAAAAGTCTTAAATAAATTTGTATGTTTTGTGGGTTTTAGATAAGGAGCTCATCTTGATTCCAATAGTTAAATTTCCTTAGTCTATTTGGTATATTGTATAACCTTTTTTTTTACCAAAAGACAAAAATATACATATATGTATGCAATTGTTATTGATAATATATGATAGTTGTTAAACGACTTTATACTGGATATAATTTAATTTGTAATTTATACCTATCTTTCATTGATCTGCGCCTGATAAATTAGTGTGTCACTTGACAAATCATGGTAGTTATACAGTGAAATCAAGTTATCATTGTATTATAAATGTTGCCTTGCAATAAGCTAATCTCTTGGTGAGTCCTGTATGGAGGCATTTGTAGAATTTAAAAATATCAACAAAAGCCTTTGTGTTTATATGGCGTGCTTGCAGGAATATTATCCCAACCAATTCAAGATTGATCGATAAGGGGGTGCATATTTTGCCATCATATCCTTTTCGCAGTGACAATGAGACTTTTATATCATGCCTTGCTCTATTACAGTTTTGCCCATCACTGCTGAGTATTACAATATGATATTTTTATGCCACAAGGATACCGGTCATTCTTTGAAGTCTTTGATGCATTATTGGGTTTGGAGAATGCTCGGCTTGAATGATTTGCAATCTGGGCTTGGAATATTTAGAATGCTTGTAATTCTTTGGTATGGCAATCAGTTAGACGTTCTCCTTGTCTGTGTCTACTTTTGCTTCTCGATATCTAAGGAAATGGCAGAATGTTGTTGCTTCATTCAAGCGTTTTAGTTTGCCTATGGCTAGTAACACTTGGTGTGCGCCACCTGAAGGTGTTATTAAAGGTAATATAGATGCTGCTCTTTTTTTGGATAGTCATCGGTTCTCTCTTATGACTATATTTCGTGACCATCCTAGGGCTTTTCTCACAGCAATTTCTGGTCATTTTGCTAGCCTAGCATTTCCTTTAATAGTAGAAACAACAGCTTTGCAAGAGGTTGTTAGATGGCTCTCCTGGCAGCAATGGGGACATGTTATACTGAAAGTGGATAATCTTCAAATTACTACTGCTGTTAACAATTTGCATGTTAATATGTCAGATTGGGGAATGCTTGTTTTAGATGTGAAATGGTATCTGCATAAGCTAGGAGATGTTACAGTCTCATAGATAAAGAGGAGGGCAAATCTGTCAGCTCGCTATCTTGCTAGAGAGGTATGTAATTTTGATGATTTTTGTGTTTGGAATGTTGCTCCTCCTTTCTTGGAGGATGTTGCAACTCTTGTTGCTACTTGATTCTAGTAATATTTCCTTTTCATGTAAAAAAAAGGGAGTGGATATAATTTAATTTTATATCTTATTATATTGTGAATTAGAGATGATGTATTTTAATTTCATATTTTATAGTGATTTTTTAAATCGGTATAAACTAGTTTGAATTTCTACAGAATTAATTTATAATATTCATCGTTAAAATTAATTTTATATTATATATGAATAACGTACATTTACATCATAATCATAATATATTAATAGTTGAATAATAAATTAAAATTTACATATTTGATTTTATCGCATATAATATAATGTCAGTTTTATTATTATCTAAAAATACATGATATGTAAAAATATAGAAAATCAAATATGTAAAGATATACATAGACTCTGTTCGACAATAGTGTTTAGTATTTTGATTTGATTAAAATATGATTTTAAATAATTATTGTGTTCAGTAATGTTATATTTATGACTTTACCTTTTTTATCTTTTTTATATTAAAAAATTTATCAAATATTTATTTTTACTGAATATTTCTATTTTAACTACTACATAAATTTTAACTGCTATATAAAAAACTAAGTGCTAACAGCTAGTAAAATAGGTGACAGCTAACATCTAGTAGAAACCGCTAAAATTGTCAAACATATTCTTATTCAAATGATTCAGATATCTCATTTACCGAACAATCTTTAATCATTTATCAATAAACAACTTTTCAAGCTTTTTTAGCAACAGAGTTTAAGGGAGTTAAAACACTATATTTATCAATTAGATTAGATTATTCGGTAGCACAGTATTTATAACAACTATTAGAGGTTAAGAAGCGCTTAATCAAACGTTAAATCCCTTAATGTTAGTGTTTTAAATTTTATACTTTGACATTCTTATCTTTTGTTTTTTCCATATCATTAAGGCTTATAATTCTACTTGCTATAACACTCATTTAAATTTGATACTCTTGTTATTTAACTTTTTTTTCTCAAATCTCAAAGGAATATATGTCATTTTAATTAGTGTAGAACTACAATACAGATTTAAAACCTTTTTGTATTAATACATAAATTTTTTTTACCATTAGATTTAGACATAGACCACTCTATTTGAAATTAATGAAATAATTTATTACCCATAGAATGGATTATCAAAAAGCAAATCATGTAGTTTTTTATTATTAAAATATAAAAAAAAATACTTAATTGTGTAAATTGAGAAGATGCTATTTTCAATATAGCTCTAATTCTATAAAACATTAAAACTTAAAGATTAATAATTACTTAATAAAATGACACAAAAAGGAATTGATCCAAGGATTAATTGTCTACAATATAGCCAAACATCATGCACTTATGCCACCTAAGCTAAAAGCTCACATCAATTCATTTTGACCAAAACAACTATTATATAGCATTTTTTATGCATATTGATTAACTCTAATTGAAATCTAAAAAGTACAATATGAAAGACGGATGACATCATTATGTGTATATAAATAATTTAAAATATCTTAATGTTGGATTACGCGGCTAAAATATCTTACTCCTCATAGCAAACATCATTTTATAAAGAGTGTGACAAAGATGATTTGAGGCTTAAATGCCATTACTATTGTGGTTTCAATTTTAATTTGTTGAAGATGCCATGGATGTGTAGAATAGCGGAAAGAGAAGGTGATGAAAATGAGGCAACGTGAAAGAAAAATAGAGCTTGGTTTCAATTTTAAGTCTCACCCTTTTTTCATCTTGTAGTAACATGCGCACTAACCTAGAAAAAATGGACCAATTGACCATTTTAGTACAAGTCTTTTACAAAATCGAAAAGAAGGTGGTAATTTTTAGGCTTTTTGTACATTGGACTCAAGTTTGGGGTCCAAATTGAGTATTTTTTTTCTGATTTTCCAATGTGTGTATAGTTTGTTTTCTTTTTTGATAATATTAAATATATAATGGATTATTGATTTCTTTTGTTCAAAGACTTAGATCTTCCAGTTTGAATAATGCCCTTTTCTCTATGGAATTTAATAATTTAATTTTTTCATAATTGATGTTTGGTCTTCTAAATTCTTTTGCGATCTCCGGTATAGTAAATATATGAAAAGAAAAGGTTTTTTTATATGAGATTTTTTTTTGCTAATTATCTCTAAATATATGAGATTTGTATTTTTTATTCATATTATGGGAATATTGTGATGTATTTACATTATACTCTTTATCAATGGTTTGCTAATTTTATTTTAAAAAATCATAATTTATTTTTTATTTAGAAATAAGTAATTCACTTTTAAATATAGAAGGAAAATTTCATTAGGAAATTTTAAAGCAAAAGAAAAAAAAACTTGTGAGAAATTATGGTGTAAAATGGATTTTTAGAGCTTCGTAACTCTGAATATAACTGCGAAAATCAAATTTATCTAAAACAAATATTATAATCATATACGATGTATATGATATTATTTTTTATAATAATATTTACAGAAATTATGTTACGCTGCGTATAGTATTATATTTTCAAAAGAAAAGGAAAAGTCGCCAACAAATAAAAAAAAAAAAATCTATCCCTTATCTCGGTACAGATCCAAAATTTTAAAACTCTATATATGATGCCTTACACACTATCTTGTCTCTTGTATACTTATAATAATAGCCAGTAGCCACCGCTAGAAGTTCCCACTGACATTATCATTTCCTTTCTCTCTCTCATTTTCGAAAGGGGAAAAATGCAAGCAGCAGCTGCTGTAGCAGCCATGGCTGCTCATACAATCCTTGCAGCCTCTCCATCCTCTCATCCTCTCCTCTATCCATTCCCAAACCCTAACCTTTCCCACTCTTCACCTCTGCATTCCTCATTCCATGGTGTTTCTCTTAAACTTCCTCGTCAATCGCTGCCTCTTTCTCTTACCACCGCCGCCGCCCCAAAAAAACCCATTGCTGTCGTTGCTGCTACCAAAAAGGCCGTCGCTGTCCTTAAGGGTACCTCCAATGTTGAAGGCGTTGTCACTTTGACCCAGGAAGATGATGGTCTGTTATCTCTCCTTTTAGATTACTATTTTTGAGGTTGATTTTCTTTTTGTGTTCTCAGTTTGTCTGATGACAAAACGAGGGAAAAGAGTAATGGGTGTGTTCGGTTATTTGTTGACTTGCGAAGAATATGATTTTGCTCCTTTGATTTCCTTTCGATATGTTTGCTTTTGAAGGATCAGAAATTTTCATTTGCTCATTAAATCTATTTCAATAACTTAATAAGAAGTGCAGTTGGCTTGCATATATCTGTTTTCTAGTTTCTGATGTTTTGTTTAATAATTTATGATTAAATGTATCGTATTCTGTAAAGATTTTGGTACCGTAATTTGAAATTTAAAAACTTAATCATGGAGCGGCATCAACTGTTTCATTGCCTCCATATGATACGCTCGAAGAACTGCTTAAATAGAGAGAACCGTGTTGAGTTCAATTAAGTGGAGGTCAATGTCTTGAGAAGAAAATTTTCTTGTTATACAATTCTGTTGGCAAGAAAATTGAGCCATCATGGTAATTCATTGATAGTTTGCAAATTGCAATGTACTTTCAACAGGTCCCACAACAGTGAATGTTCGTGTCACTGGCCTTACTCCAGGGCCTCATGGATTCCACCTAGTGAGTATTTTTGGCTTTAGCAATTATTGTTATGGATTTGAAATTTGATATACTTTTCATGTGCTAATTTCTTTTTTTAATCTCTATCTGGTGTAGCATGAGTACGGTGACACAACAAATGGATGCATTTCTACAGGTAAGACTTGAAAATACTGAGAGGCTTCAGTTTGTGTGAGTTTTGAATTTTGTAAGGTGAGTTAATGTGGGATAATTCTAATGCTGTTTTTTTTTCCCCATATTTTTAATTTCTTTTTTGATTCAAATAATAGGAGCTCATTTCAATCCTAACAACATGACACATGGTGCTCCTGAAGATGAAATCCGTCATGCGGGTGACCTGGGAAACATAGTTGCTAACGCCGATGGTAATACCTTTGTGAAATTTCATTTGGTCTTTGCATGCTTACTTGAACCAATTAAAAAATCATTTTGAGCAAACGTTGTTAATACAGGGGTGGCAGAAGCAACAATTGTGGATAACCAGGTAATCTTTGTTGGCTGAAACCTGAGTTTCTATTTTTTTTTTTATGTTCCTAAAGTCCCAAACAAAAACTAAAAGCTTTTTGATTGGGTTTATGTTGCTGTGCGCATGTTTTATGCCCTTTATTTAGACCTTATATATTTAGCATCATGCAATTACTCAGTTTTTTGAGTTTTGATGGAAAATATGCAGATACCATTGAGTGGTCCAAATGCAGTAGTAGGAAGAGCATTTGTTGTCCATGAACTTGAAGATGACCTTGGAAAGGGTAATTTCTTCTTTTGATACTTGGCATTTATTATAGCAGTGGGATAGAACGCAGTAGGCACCCATTGCATCATGAGGTTTACTGGGCAATGACAATATCGTACCTGTTGAAATATGCTTACAGTAAATATCTTAAACTTAGCTAGCATTTTGTCTTGCACTTGCATGAAAACTTAATCAGAATTATGGTACAGCTTTATGTTTATTAGAAATAAAGTGAATTGGGTGTTGTGGGAAGGACTGGCGGAGTGTTGGACATGGAGATGAAACTAACTTTTAAGGGCTTGTAAACTTGCGATTTTTCTATCATGTAACAGTGGTGATAACTTGCTATTTTACTGTTATATAACAGTAGTGATGCAAAAATAAAGGCATATCTTTAGCACTAGAAGCTCATAATGGTATTATTTCTAGATGGTTAGAAAATTCTCCTCATATCACTATTGCAATGTGGTATCTATAACTTTAATGTTCAATGCAACCTTCATGTTTTTAATCTATTTCTCCTTCCTATATATGATGTGTAGGTGGGCATGAACTTAGTTTGACCACTGGCAATGCAGGTGGAAGATTGGCTTGTGGTAAGTTAAAGAATAGATGCTTCTTTTTTTGATACATGCATTTCTATATTTTTCTATATGTTTGGTTGCTGGATGACATCTTTTTGCTTATTTGTTCCTTGATTATATCCAATGACGAGAAACATATATAAAGCTTGCTAATTCAAATCTTAAAAGTTGTGTGCAGATTTCCTCGGATGCATACCTAAAGTCTGAACAATTTTGTATGAATATTAAAAATAAAAGATGAGAGGATAGTCTCTGAGAAAGTATTATTGATAGATTGGGAATTACAACGTAATGAGCTTAGAAAAGCTTTTTAGACTATATACACTAAAAGAGTAAAGTAACTGTTTAAAAAAAGGGAGTAAAGTAACTGCTAACCTTGACTTTTTGTCCCTTAGACTAATCATATATTGACAGGTGTATGAGTAAAATAGCTAAGCTGTTACATAGATATACTTTACACCCCTCCTTAAGATGGTATTGGTGAGAAATCAACCAACTCCATCTTGGATAAAGATGAATGTAAAAGATTTAGCGAACAAATATGCCAACTGTTGTTTGGTGGAGATGTGTTGTGGAAGTATAAAGCCTGCAAGCAATTGATTCCGGACAATATGATATGCTTGGTGCGCTCATGGAACACTGGGTTGTTGGCAATAGCGGCTTGGTTATCACAATGCAAGAGAATGGGAAGTGAAATAGAAACCTGAAGATCTTGTAGAATATAGGAACGCCACTATAACGCCATACTCCTGTACTCTTCTTCAGCTGAAGATCTATTGATTGCGGATTGTTTCTTTGACTTTTGAGAAACCAAGTAATTCCCTAAGAAAATGCATTAGCTTGATGTACACTTTCTTATGGTAGCACAGGCAGCCCAATTAGCATCACAATAAGCAGTCAGGGAGAAATCATTGTGAGAAAGAAAAAATAAACCTTTAAATGGGCAACATTTCAAGTACTTTAACATGTGCATAGCTGCGTTAAGGTGATATTCATGTTGATGCATGAATTGAGTTAACTGTTGGACTAAGAAGGTGATATCAGGTCTAGTAAGGCTAAGGTATAAAAGCCTATCTACCAATCTTCTTTACTGGTCAGGGTTTTGTTAACATAGACCCATATCTAGTGTAAGTTTGGTGCCCTGAATAAGGGGTGTAAGAGCAGGGTTAATTGTATCTAAACCAACATCAGAAATGAGGTCTTTCACAAATTTAGTTTGGGTTAAAACCATCCCAAGAAAAACTTAGCAAATCCCAAAGCTTTAATAGTAAATTCTTTATGAAGAAAAATTTGACTTGCAAAATCAAAGAGTCTGTGACTCCTGTCAACAAAACATCATCTACATAAACCAAGAGGGCAAGGAACTCAGATCCTGAACCTTTGGTGTAAAGGCAGTGATCACGAGATGATTGTGTAAAACCATAAAATTTGAGTTTTGTAGTAAACTCCTTGTTGCATTGTCTCCTAACCTGTTTCAACCCATATTAACTTTTTTAAAGTTTGCAAAACTCCTGTAACAACTTTTGTATAACACTTAGGGGGCAACATATAGATCTCCTCATCAAGGTGATCATGAAGTTAAGCATTGTTGTCCAATTGATGGACTGACCAGTTTTTGGAGGTAGCATTAGCTAGAACAGCCTTAATATTACTAATTTAGCTACAGGAGAAAATGTCTCTGTGCAGCCTAACCCAAGCAATTGGTAATACCCTTTGCTGCTAGCATGACCTTATACCTATCTACCTCTCCTTTGGGTAAATATTTAACTCAGTATACCCGCTTACACCTTATTGGCTTGTTACTTAGAGGTTAATCTGTCAGTGTCCGAGTTTCATTTGCTTCTCATGCGTGTAGTTCATTTTGCATAGCTTTTATCCAATTAGTATCATTCTTAGCATGATAATAAGATGTAGGTTCATGAATTGACACATTAGCATGAAAGGCTAAGGTGTTATAAAAAATTATACTAGAATAAATGGGCAATAGTTAGGAGAGGTGCACCAGCGGCAATAGTAGAAGAAATATTGCCATTGTCATGTACATTTGCTAAAAAAATTCCTCATCCAGGCATGTTTACTTATGTGCCTTGTACTTCTTATTGGTAAAACTGAACTTGTTTGAGTTGGATTTGTTTGTAATAGAGGTGCATTGTGATCCAGGGATGTTGATGGGGTAATAGAATTGTTGTCTTGTAACTGAGGTGTAGAGGTTTCGGAATGTGATTAGGACTTTGATGATTGGAAACAAGGTTAGATGTAGTTGTGTCATGAGTTGGATGTATAATGTTATCTGTTATGAGTGTGATGGAGAAATATTGTTCATCTTGAGAATGAATACAATTGGGCAAAGAAAATAGCAAAGTATTCTCAGGGTCTTTGTTGTAAAAAGGGAATTTATTCTCATGAAAAATTACATCCGTGGAATTGAACGAGCACTTGGAACGTGAATCATATGGTCTATATGCCTTACATTGTGGCGCATAGCCTAGTAAAATAGAGGGTATTTCTCTCGTATCAAACTTATGTGTAGAGGGTAAATTTAATATTTGTTGCTTAGCATAGACAGCCTATGACCATGAAATACCCAAATTTGGTTGTTTACCAAATAAAACCTTGTAAGGTGATTTCCAAGCCGTGGTTTTTGTTGGTATTCCATTTACTATATCAGTAACTGCTAATAATGATTCAAACTGGAAGGTTTTGGGCAATTTGGCTGGGAACATAATGGATCTAGCTATTTAAAACAAAGACTTCTGCTTTCTTTCTATTATCTCATTTTGTTGGGGTGTGTAAGGACATGACTTTTGGTGTATCATTCCCTTAATATTGAACAGATTTGTACACTCTTTATTTACAAGCTCTGTCACATTATCACTTATTATTTTCTTAATTTTCCTTTGAAACTGATTTTCTATTAATTGAATGAAACGAGTGATAACACTAAAAACTTGAGACTTAAGCTATCATATAAGTCCATGTTTACCTACTAAAATCCTCAACAATTGATACCATGTATATGGCTCCTGTTATGGAAGTAACTCTCTAAGGTCCCCGCAGGTCTATATGTACTAACTCAAACAATTCACTTGATGTGGTCTTGCTAATAGGAAAAACCGATCTTTGTTGTTTTGATAAAGGACATATAGGACACATTTCTCTATCCACATTCATATCAGGTATGTCATGTATTTGTTTCAGACACTTATTTGAAACATGTCCTAACCTAGCATGCCATAACAAAGAAAGGTGTATAGAATGGTCCTTACAATGTGAAAGCATTAAAAGGATTATTTGTTATAAAACAATGATTGTTTAAGTGCTACAAACCATCTTGTACACTTCCAATAGCAATAGTTTCTTTACTCTACAAATCCTACAAAATACAATCATTTGGAAGTGAGTTGACAGAATGATTTGTTTTGGTTAAGGCATTTACTAAAATCAAATTGCATTTAAAACTTGGTCTATAAAGAACATTGTGTAGGGTAATTCTATGGCTCAATTTTATTTTTCCTATGTGTTACCAGTTTACAGGAGCCATCTGGTAAATGGGCCTAGGTAATTTGGTTATTGGATCAAACAAGGTTGTTTGGGTTCATATGATCAGTAGCCACTGCGTCAACTATCCAATCACAAACAACTCTATTATGCATGTTAAAATGATGAGAACTGAACAAATTAGCTGCAAAGCTAACTGGATTTGCATTAGCTGCATCAACAGAATTTGTGCACTGAACTGATTTTCTTTTGATTGTTTTCTTGTTGAATAAACTGGGAAATCCCTTCATTCCAGCTTCCATAACATTCAAGTGACATATTGTACTTTGTATCCATGGGTGTATCATTAATCTGCATTGCTACATTAGCCTGAGATTTTGCCTTCTACTTCGGTTCTTTTTACCATTTAGGGTAACCATGGAGTTTGAAACATGTATCCTTGGTATGCCCTCTTGTCTTGCAATGTTCGCAATACCTATCTTCCTTTCTTATAAACTCTTTCTTCCTGAACATAGGCTTCCCATCCTTATAACTGTTCCTCCTATACCCAGTACCTCCTTGTGCTAAAATTACAACGGTAGTCTCACTTGACTCGATCAAAGAGTGGTGGACTTCCCTTTGCTTCTCAACCCTCAAGATCATGGCGTAGACTTTGTTTACACTAGGGAAAGGGTTTGTCAGCAATATCTGATTCTTAACATGGTCATAATATTCACTAAGCCTCATAAGAAATTGAATCAATCTGTCTTCATTATCAAGATCAGCTCTAATCTTAGCCGCACCACAACTACAAGTGGGAAGCTGCCCTAAGCATGATAACTTGTCCTATAACTTCTTCAGCTTTTGTAAAATACATAATTACACTCATATTTCCCTGACTAAAATCACTTATATCTCTCTTGATTTGATATAGCAAAGGCCATTACTCTCTCCAAACCGATGCCCTAGCTCATACCAGAGATCCTTAGCACTGGTATAAGAAGGCCTCAACAAATCCCTTCGAAATCGTATTGTGAACCCATGAAACTACCATGATGTCAGCACACATCCATTCATTAAACAATGGAGAATTAGTATCAGGCCTTTTGCACTTTACATTTATGAATCCTAGTTTATCTTTTGCCCTAAGAGAAATTATCGTTGACCTACTCCAGGATAATTAAATGTTGCCAAATAAAGGTATACGTACTAAAATTAGACCAGGATTATTTGAGTTCAACAAATTGAATGCGTCACCATTCACTTCTGCTCCAGAAACCCTTTGAACCACTGTTTCTTCTTGTGTCGCCCTCTCAATTGAAATCGATTGAGAAATTAGGTTTTCAGCTATCAAATCTAAGGGAAGCAAATCTTTAGTAATGAAGAATCAATGGACGAAAGGTAATCAGAGTTTTAGCAGTCTCTGATACCATGAACAACTTTGTGTGAACATTAAAAATGAAAGATGAGAGAATAATCTCTGTGAAAGTATTATTGATGGATTGGGAATTACAATGTAATGAGCTTAGAAAAGCTTTTTAGACTCTATACACTAAAAGAGTAAAGTAATTGCTAACCTTGACTTTATGTCCCTAAGACTAATCATATATTGACAGCTTCACGAGTAAAATAATGAGAGCTAAGCTATTACATAAAGATGCTTTACAAAGTCCATGATCATAAAAGTTTTAGCTTTGTGTCTGTTTGAATGCTTGTGACATCTGTAATATTTTTTTTTTGTTCGTGATTTTCTGTACGTGCTCGTTTGCGTCCTGTACACTTGTCCAGGCATAAATAGTGAGTGCATAATCAGTGATGTCTTTATTGTTTGATGGCAGTTGCCGCAGTTCCCAAAAAACGTACTTCTATATCAAAAACGCGTATTCGTAAAAATATTTGGAAAAGGAAGGGATATTGGGCGGCGTTGAAAGCCTTTTCATTAGCAAAATCTCTATATACTGGTAGATCAAAAAGTTTTTTGTGCGACACTTTGAAAAAGGAGTAAATGCTATTAGTCCATATTGGTGCAATGCTTGGGCTTCCCTCAAAAAAGGAAAAAATTTCAACAGGCTATGGAAGGTATTGTGAAGCGGAGCTGGTAGAGACGATGTAGGAACCGAACTAAGAAATCTGATGTTTAGATAGAGGAAAGGATTCAGAGCATTATGATTTATTCATGTATTAGAGAAGACAGATTCAGGATTTTGTTGGTAGGATGCAAGCATATTATCATGTTTCTTGCAGCGACAATCTTTGTGGTTCTTCAGAGTCCTTGCAGGATAATCTTGAACCAACTGAACATTATTATTATTATTATTATTTTTATTATTATCATGGTTTCACTTTTACTTAACCTTATATGATAAAACCAGATTTTTGTCTATTAATGTCTCTGGTTTTAAATATATATTTTCAAGTTTGTGCTTGAATCAACAATATCATATGGTCATCTACTGAAGTGACGATGATTGCTTGAATTCTTTCTTGAGGTTCCAAAATTTGTAATGAGTTGATTTGGTCTAATGCTTGAACCATGAAAACTTAAACATCATTAGTAAGTGTTGCTTTTATAACAGTTCAGAATACCTTAATGCTTAAAACTCACCCCATTGGGATCTGTAGACTCAGGAAACTGGCTGTAGATTGTCAAAAGTCCATACATCCATTAGTCCATAATCGAATAATTGCTATGGGAACCTTTTTGAGTAATTGTATTGTATCCTTCATTTAATCTAGACTAGAACTCAAGGAGGTTACTTTTTTTATCCAAACCATGTACGTGCTTCATGATTATCTGGAATTTCAAAGCTAATAGCAAACTAGTTTAATGCAGGCATATAGATATTCATCCGTTAGAACTTCATTTAAGTACTTGTTTGAACCTTCCTTTTCCTTTTTCCTGTGCTGTTATGTGTATGCAGGTGTTGTCGGTTTGACACCAGTATGAAGGCGACTGTAGTTCTGAAATAATCTGCCCGTACTGTTCTGTACAATTTGCTGCTTGCATTCACCGGTTTCCCATATAGAGTTGTCTTAATTTTCCAAGCAAATGGTGTAATGTCATTGCCAAGACAGCAAGCAATAAGAAAGTGTTGCAGATGTTCATCATGTTTCTTGTTTTGGCTACTAGTAAAGTTGAATCTTTGCGTGTGAAAGTAAAATTAGAACTTAATATTTTGACTTTCGAATTTCATCACCTTGGCCGTGCATTTCCATCCTCCATAATACGATATTTTCTTGTGTCATTGCTATCATCAGAGCTGAAATACTGGTTTGAGTCTATTTGCCGTTAATGTTAGAACTGAATTGAGTTGTTGCAGGTGCTGAGTTGATAGAATTAAAAACTTTGAAGTCATCTTGAAGTGATTTTTCAGCCTAAATCAATCTAAATGGTTGATTTGATTTGATAATTTAAGACATAAGATTATTTAAAAGGGAGGATTCTTGAACGGTTCAACATTCTGATATCTGCATTTCTGCATTCTGATATTTTGATACACTCCCTTTTGAAAGGTTTGGGTTGAGCCATTTGGAAATAGGGTGCCAAATATGATGGCCATATACAACCAAATGGGAATATTGTCAAGCCCACCCTTCAGATAAATAAAGATTAGAATTTAATATTTTTATATAAAAAAATAAAAAATTCGCTTTTTTAAGTAAATTACGTTTAGAAGAAAATAATTGTTTTAAATTGTTTTAACACAAATTCACCCTATTGTTGGATACATCATGCACAGACATTTTAACATTAACAATTTTAACCATTCTTTATTCTCCATTTATAAATAATTTGATAAAATTATTTACTTGTGAAGTTAGTTATTACATAAGGATAACATTCGGAAAAACATCATTTATTATTATTTTTAAAAATACCCAAAAATAATATATATTTGGGTTCAAAGGAAGTAATATATTTGGAGGTCATATAAACTTCCAGCAAATCCATAGCTTATCATATTTATTTTCATATGTATATTTATGAAATGACCCATTAATTTATTTTTAAAAGAATTTGTATTTAAAATTTAATTGTAAATTTTCACCAATGAGAATTGGCGAAAAATAATATTTTATGCCGCAAACTGAATCGAAAATCGAATTTAAATAGTCTAACTCAGTCGAAAAATCCCTAAATCAAATGAAAATAGGCTAAATTGTTGGGTTAGACCAAATCGATTCAAATTGAACCGAAATCATTTAATTAAAATAAATAAATAATAAAATAATAAAAAATAAAAAATAAAATAAATTAATAAAAAAAAAACTTAGAAAATTTCTCTCCTTCCTCTCCCTCTCTCCCGTTCACCTCTCCCTCCCTCCTTCTCTCGTTTCTCGCCCACGAACGACAGCCACCATCACCACCTCCCCTCCAGGCGACCTTCAAGCATGAACCGACGGTGAAGGTCAGCTCCTCCTCCTCCTCCTCCTCCTTCTTCTTCTTCTTCTTCTTCTTCTTCTTCTTCTTCTTCTTCTTCTTCTTCTTCTTCTTCGCGCGACGCTGCTGTCTCTTTGACAGCAGCTCTCCTTCGATCTCAAGCGATTTTCTGTAGTTTTCGGCGAGCTTAGACAACAAGGTGAGCTCGAAATCCTTCCTCTTTTGCCAGAAATTTATTCTATTGCATTAAAATCCAGTAATTTTTGAAGATTTGAGGATTTGAAGTTTAGGGTTATAATTGAATAAATTTGGGTAATTGATAAAATTAGACACTAGATGATAAAATTGAGTTGGGAATTGAAGAGGTCATGAAAATCTGAGTGTTTTGATGTTAATTTTGCAAATTTCTGGCGATGTCGATTTT
>CANUEX010019382.1:0-21903 GCA_948099535.1 Jatropha multifida
GTGTTTATGTTGGATTTAGTTGTTGATGAGTTAAAAATAAATTTTAGGTTGAGAATAAAATTTGTAATAGAATGTTTTGTAATGGAATTTAGAAAATCCAATTACTTGAATTATTGGAGATTAATAATTTATTTTATTAAGATAGTGAATATTTAATTAGGGAGAGAATTTAACTAATAAAAATAGTTTAGTTGATAATTAGTTTGACTCAAGGATTTAACATTGGATATTAAAACGTAATGTAAATATAAAAAGTATTTTCGAAAATTAATATATTGATTTGAATTAAGATATTTAAATTGGATATTGAATAAAATGAAAATATTATTAATTATATTATATTGATGATGAATTTAGAATATTTTAAAAATTGTGACGAGAAATCGAATTAGTTAAGATTAACAGCTAAGTAGCATACAATTTAAATTAATTTTAAAGGAGAGATATAGTGTAATTTATTAGATTAATTTTTTATTTATAATTTCGCGTTGAATAGAGTAGTGGACTGATGAGTTCTTTATATTATTTTTAAATTCATAGATCGCGTGAGCTCATCTACTGCTCTTCTGCACTAGAACCAGAATTAGGATTCAAATATCCTAATATTACTGTAAATAATAATAAATGTTGCATGACATGCATTTCATTACATCATGATTTTATATCGCCATAACCTTATTACATAATATCATTAAATATTTTTATATCAGGACATATTATATCATTATTTAGCAATCGTATCATCACATTATATAATTTGTATATTGATTAATGATTTGATGATTGGCAAATGGATGAATTATTGATTAAATGTGTTGTGATAAGGATTGCCTTGTTTGAGTGGAATTAGAATGAAGTGGGTCACCATGAGTTTGTGAGAACGGTCTTTGGTACCGTCGGCCATGTATGAGGAGATTGGCGCCCCAGTGTGCATCTAGTGATTTGTGATGTGATATGAAAAAAAAATCACAGGCTGGCCTCCTGATGGTATGAAAAAGAGGACATTAAAAATAATGAGAGGGCTGGTCAAATAAGAATTGGACAGGTCGACCATGTACGGGGGATCGGCTCTCTGGTGTACACGTAGAGAAAATGAGTCATGTGAGAGGACGGCTCATTAGGGGTTTTGGTGACGCCACAGACTAATTTCCAAGTGAATGATTATTTGAAGATGAAATAATTGTGAATGTTGATACTGTAACATATGCATGACTGACAGAGTGATTAGTTCTGTGACTAGAGATGCATTCTGCGTGATTATCTGGTCATGCATTATTTATTATTATTCATTGAGTTTGTGAAACTCATCCCTCCTCCCACCAGCTTTTTCAGAAAATAGGAGATTTTCAGAGGAGAGTTAGGGCTCTGTATTCTTCTCGACAGAGCTCTAAAGTATATTTCAATCTTATATAGTTTGTTAAAATACGATTACTTTAAGAAACTTCTCTGCTTTTGGATATTTTGAAACTCTGCAGTTGTAAGAAGTATATTTTATTTATGTATATTATGAATGAGCTAATGTTTGGAATAATAGCTATCCTAAATATTTATTCAGATGTATATGTGGCCAGTAAACATGGTATATTTGAAATTTATTGGGCCTGTTTGCATGTGAATAAATGAGATAATAATCCTCGAGCCATGGCTATATGGATACTGGGCTCACTATTATTAAAGGACAGTTAGACTCGTATATGGACTTTTCGATTAGGCTTACTATAAGTTTCGGGAGCCTTAAACTTACCCAGGTCCTAGTGCCGATCCGGCCCACAGTTTGAATCATGACAAATAATAATAATAATATAATTAATTTTTCCTTGTTTGTCCTTAATCATTTTTTTCTTTATTTGTCTTTAATCGTTAATACCATAATTAATAGTTCATTTCTTACTTGGCTACGGAGTAAAAACAAAAAAGGGAAAATATTATTACAAATATCATCCATTTTCTAATCTAACTTGTAATTAATTAATTAATAACATGAGGAGAAAAATGATTTTAAGAGTGGAAAACAGAGAATAATATTTTCTGTTCATATATTTTAATAAAAAATTTCCACAATTTACTCAAATTGGGCTACTAACGTAATTTTAAGATGAATAGTGAAATTTTCAGCTTTTTTAGCCGATTTTCACTCCAATTTGGAGAGATTCTATCTGAATTGGGCCGAGAGCAAAATAACAATTAAAATCATTTTTTCAATATTTTCCACCATCTTTCCAATTATTCTTTTTTATTTTCCACTCAAATTTCCTTTTCTGCCCTCATCTAAACAGAGTATTTATTTATCGACTCTCGTGAACCAAACAAATAAAAACACGTATTTTTAAATACTTTTTCATTTTAATTTTCTTTGAATAAAAGTATTATTTTTAATAAATTTGTTCCAAAGTGAATATATAGACTCGGTGTATTTATTTATCCCTAATATATTTAGTCATTGAATTTCGCTTTCCATTTGTATTTTTGAACGAAAAATGTTTGGGAGAGTGCAATGTTAAATGCGATGCTGGGAAGTTGAGTCAAATTATAATACTTCTGATCGGTTGTCGGTCGATGTGGAGTGCTGTGAAGAAGATGATATGAAAGAAGGGTAAGGATTTGTACATGGTTCCCTCCTATCAAGTTTCTACTATTAAAAATAGTAATTTTTTTCAACATTTTTGTAGATTAAGTTATAAGCCTAATGACCTCTAAGCCACTAAGTCAAGTCAACAAAGGTTCTATAATTGCTAAGTCATTTCAGCAGAAAAAAGTTCGACAAGTTTAGAAACCACCATTTTCGCTGGCCAACGTGCATGGTGGGCGGAAAAGCGAAGTTCGACAAATTGAGCAACTTACATCGCACAGTATCCTTTGCTAGTTTTGCGAATCTCACTCCTGGGAAAGCAACCAGAGTTTAATGATATGATACTGCAATTAGTTATCCCGGTATGTGTGGTGATTCTGCGCAAAATAGTGAGGCGTGTATCTGGACATGAGTAAAATATTTGATTTATAATTTGTAGCCCAACTTATTATTTATGTGGAGATGGCCGAGTTGGTCTAAGGCGCCAGATTAAGGTTCTGGTCCGAAAGGGCGTGGGTTCAAATCCCACTCTCCACAACTAAACTAAATGTTATTTTCTTGTTTTTTACCTGTAAAAAAGAAAAAAAATGGGTGTTACGGTTTTTGTTCTCCGTTTGTACTTTCATTTTTCAGAATCGCATTTTCTGTCTCTTTCGCTTCTCATATGGTGATGATTTGACATTTATCTACACAAGAGAAGGATTTCAACAGCTCATCTTCTCAACAGAGAAACGGTATCCCCATGTTGACGACTCAAGCAAGTGGTTGCGGTGATAGCAATGGAAACCCATATTTGACTACACTTCGGAAACTAGAGAAGCAAGACGATGGCGTTCATTTGATGCTGGTTCGAAATCCCATATTACAAATTTATTTAATTATATTATGTTCACGGTGGTGTTATGAAATTAGTTTAAAGATTTTAAGATTGCTTTGAAAAGGGGATACGACAGATTATTAAGATAGAAGATCTATCATCACTTGCTTCCAATATCTAATGATAACATATAGATTAAATTTTCATTGGTTTCATGTGATATGATACTTATTTTCTTTTTCTCGTACAAGCTCATGATAATAACAGAAGACGTGAAAGAACCAACTGGTTGCCCTAAATTATGAATATACATTGATTTCTGGTTTTGTTAATACTAACAGAATTATCATTCTATTATCTGAGATGTCGGAATCAAATTTGAACCAGTAACCCTTCTCTGCTGAAAACTTTGTGGTGGATGGCTGCATGGTCCTGTTGATGTTGTGGTATTAATGAGCAGATTCAACAAGAAGAGAAGGGTCCCCTTAGGTTTAAGTTGGTCATACAATCTTTTTTAAGGATAGGATATATGATTCAGCAACATAGCAGCTCCCACGTAAGCAAGTCTTTCGACAAATAAATATTAAGGTTTTTCCTTTTGGACAATACTTATATACCCCATGTTTGACATTGTTCTTATATCAAGCTAATTAAAAAATAATTTTTTATAAAGACTATTTAAACTATTTTCGATTAGGATATTTAAAAATAACATTTTAAAAAATTATTTAGTGAAATTGAATTCTAATTGATTAATCTGTTATATATTTAATATACATAATTAATTAATAAATTATTTAATTGAATAAATATCGATAGATTAATTAATACGCAATATTGATTAATAAAATTAAAAAAATTGACCACATTTAATAAAAATTTTAAAATTCAAGCTTTCTTTTAATACACATAGATATATGAATTATCATTAAAATTGGATGTTGTAACGCCTTCTTGTGAAAAATAACTGCCACGTTAGCATTAAATTGACGGAGGATAAATGGAGTCTAAAATGATAAAAAAATTAAGTACACTGCATTGATTGATAAAATTAAAAAAAACAGACTAGAATTAATAAAAAGATCAAAATTTATACATTAGGCCATTGTATATCCATCTAACAATATTTTATTTTATTTATTTAATTTACAAATTAATTTAATTATACATATAAATGTCTTTTAAAAAACAAATGTTTGAAGTGGCTTAATGGTAAAACTTCTTAATTTTATGGAAAAAGGCAGAAAAGACAATTTCTTTTCAAGATATAATGGTATTTTAAAATTCAAATCCATCCGGTGAAAAGTTCATTTTCCTTTCTCATTATACTTATTTATATTAAAATTAATTTTATTGATAATATAAATAATTAGTTTCACGGAAATAAAAAAATAATATGTTAAAAGCATAATTACATTAATCATATTATTAAAAAAAACCTTTTGCCTTTTAGCATAAATAATACAACGAACATATGATAAAGAGTGCTTTGGTCTTTTTCGTGAGCACCAATTAGCAAAAAACAACTCGATGATGATGCAGAAACTCAACAAAACGATCTATGTATCTGTCATGGAGATATTTGCCAGCTAATAACTTCCTCGTCTCCTTCGCAGCATCTCTGTATTCTTTTCCTTCCTTATCAACCATAACCAACCTCAACGTCTCAGCCACCGAGTCCCTCGTAAAAGACCCATCTTGCTCATCTCTGGTTATTTCTACACCAACCTTCTTTTATTCAAAAACTCTAGCAATTAACCCTTGGTCCAGAGCAATGGGCAACATAATCAAACCTCGTCCAAAATAAAGTGCTTCTATAATTGAACTATAACCACAGTGAGTCAAAATCCCACCAACCGATTCATGACTCAGAATTCTGAGTTGAGGTACCCAAGTTTTCCACACTAGCCCACGTCCCTTGACTCGCTTCTCAAATTCATTTGGTAGTCCGAGTGAGTTATCTTTTATCCTTAAAGTCCAAAAGAAGGGAAGTCCTGATAACTCTAACCCAAATGCCAACTCAGTTAACTCCTGTTGATTCACTTCCACCTCGCTCCCGAATGCTATGTAAACCACAGATCCTTTGTTTTGACTGTTTAACCATTGACTGATTATACGCCACGTCTCGTCTTCTTCACCATTGACATCCAGATCTGCAGGTGGTAACAGACCTATTGGAAGCGTAGGTTTGCCGTGAAGCTGTTCAACAAGCCTTAAAAAGTCACCCTCCAACTCGAAGCAGCTCCGTACAGCTATAACATCACAATCTGCCATTACTGAACTGAAACGAAACCCATCGGAGCAACCCGAATCATTCACCTGAGCATAACTCAACACTTTCTTTGCCTTATGTAACCGAAACGCGACTTTTGAGGGAAACGGAACCCACTTCGGTGGAACGGTGAAGTCCTCTCGCTGAGTTCGTAGAGAATCACCGTTAATCATGGCCGATGATGGTTCTAAAAAAGTTAAGAGTCCAACCACCAAAAATACTGAAAAAGGCACTCGAGATTCCGAGATGGGCTGTAATAGGAGGTAACCAGAAAGGGGCGAAGTCGTAAATAACCCAATCAGGAGTAGAAGTTTCTAGAAACTGAAACAAAGGGCCTTGCAGGTCATCGTAGGCTTTCTTGAGGTATGAAACCTTATGGGTGGGAATGTCAGTGGTGGCCTCTGAATTAGGGGGGAGATGGTCTACAGAAGGTAAAGTGAGGGTTACTAAGTGGATAAGGTTTGCTAAATTTGGAGGGATTTTGGGCAAACGCTGGATGTTTTCAGGGGTAGAAAAAAAGGAGATTTTGTGACCTCTTTTGGCTAAAAGCTTGGCGAGCTCGAGGAATGGGATTATATGACCAAAAGCCAGCCATGGAAACAGAGCAACATGGAGCTTTTTAGGTTCATTCGTGGTGAACAGAGGACTAATGTAGAAGCCTAGATGATGCTGGTAGAAAATCCTTATATTGCAAAATGAAAATCATGATAAGCAAAACTTTGGTCCATTCGCGGTTGATATCGTATCAAATAAAAAAAAATTGTTTAATAGGATTAAAAAGACTAAAATGGCCTTGTTTTAATTGAAAGCAGAGACAA
Source organism: Jatropha multifida (assembly GCA_948099535.1). Classification (NCBI taxonomy): domain Eukaryota; kingdom Viridiplantae; phylum Streptophyta; class Magnoliopsida; order Malpighiales; family Euphorbiaceae; genus Jatropha; species Jatropha multifida. Next base: position 6,477 of record CANUEX010019382.1, read on the forward strand.
AACTTCGGAGACCAACTTGTCGAAAAGTAACAATATTTGATTGGTGGAGAATAAGAGAGGAAAGAAAATTGAGAAGAAAAATAGTATCTGATGAGTATAATTTTGAATAATACTTTGAATATTGAATATACCTTGTTCATTGTTTCCAATTACATTTTTTTTATAATACAAATATATTTATAATTGTCAGAGACACAATTTAAACATAAATACTAAAAATATTCTAAACTCTTAAATAACTTTGAATGACCCATTTTGACCAAACATTCATCTAAACATTATAAATTTTAAATGTTGTTTGAAATTCTTGTTTAAGTATGTCTCTGTTCAAATTTCAAGTGTAATCCGTGGCTCGGCTTTATGACTTAGTCAAGACTACTATTCGGGATATACTAAACAAATTCTTAGTATATCAATAGCCTCTCAAATAATACCAAAACATTTATGTTCGGCTTTTACAAACCTTGACTTTTCGTTCCATGTGTTCGGACTTTGGTGGGTTGACGTGTCATTATTTCCACGTAAACCCTAGTTGCCAGCTCATTGATTACTTGCTTTTAATGAATGAGACTTTAGATTTACCGACATCTCCAAAAACCACGCGTACTTTGAACATTTCAATAAAGAGTGACCTTTCAATCAACCAACAGAAGTGTCTTTTCACTTCCTTTTAATGTTTTAAACTTTTTAATGTCGTGGTTAGTATTCTATTGCTCAAGTAGTTAGGCTCCAGTTCAATTCCCATCAATTGTAGTTTTTGGTCTTAGCACTAATGGCCACTTCAGCATTTAAATCCTCAATTTGCATGGCGAACTTCTGGAATTTGGCGAGGTAAGCTTGCAAAGATTCGCCATCTTTTCTCTTCAAATCAATTAGATCTGAAGAGATCTTCTTGCTTGGAATGCTCGTAATGAAACAGGCCTTAAATGACGATGCAAGTTGCGCAAAAGATGAGAAAGAGCCCGTCTTGAGCATCTGGTACCACTCTTGGACTGGACCTTTTAGAATTGCTAGAAAAGCTCTACACAATAATGCATTATTGGTTGTTTGTATATGCTTTATTGTGCGAAAATTGACAAGATGACTCCTTAGATCTGCAGTGTCATCATATGTCTGAAAACTTGGCATCTGGAACTAAGAAGGAAATGAAACCGACAGGATATCATGTGATAATGGTGAATCATTTCTCAATCCATAATCGCTGTGATCTCCTGATACCCTAAACTCCTTGAGGATTTCTTTAATTCTCAGACGAAAACTTTCGTCAAAGTAATCTTTGGACATAGGTTCCTCAACTGCATCTTGAATGGTTGTAGTGACCTTCCAAGATGACTCAATATCATCTGGGAAATCTAAATACTATTCTTCTACTTCTAGAACAACTTGTTTGTCATTTCTTAAAGTATAATTGCGCTGTTGTTGCACAAGTTGCGAAGATAGTTGGGTCTGCATAAATTTGGCTAAAATAGAAAAAAAATTATTATACGCCTTAATCAAGGCTTTGGCTACTTATGGGTCAGTAAGTTGAGGTTGGCTTGAAGTACTGGGGATATAGCCTTGACTAGAAAGAGGAGAGTTAATGGCCAACAACTCAGGTGGAGATTGAGATCCTAGTTGTTAAATATCTGGATTTTGAATACCGTTATGATCTTGAAGAGAGCTTAGAGATGCTATTGTTGGAAAGAAAGACTCATGTTCACTGCACCAATTTGATGAGTATAATTTTGAATAATACTTAGAATACTGAATTTCCCTTGTTGATTGTTTCCTATTACATTCTCTTTTATCAGATAAATTTATTTATAATTGTCAGAGACACAATCTAAATATAAATGCTAAAAATATTCTAGATTTTTAAATGACTTTTAATGGCCGCTTTTGACCAAGCATTCATCTAGACGTTACAAACTTTGAATGTTGTTCGGGATTCTTGTTTGGGTACGTCTCTGTTTGGATTTCAGGAGTAATCCATAGCTCGGCTTTCTGACTTAATCAAGATTACTTTCCATATGTACCGAACTAGTTCTTAATTCAATCTGTGAATCTGGGAAAAATTGATTTAATTGCTAAAAAAATCAATTAATTCAATTTTTTATCTCTATAAAAACAATCAATTAGTTTATCTTTACTTTATTAATTAAATCAATTTTTGGGTCCCATATGAAAAAATTAAGCAAAGTAATTAATCCAGGTAAAAACACCAAATTTCGTAAAAGAAAAGATTGGAATCAATTGACTCTTGCACACTAAATACAATTTGCAGCAGCACATGTAACTCATTATTTTGACTCTTGCACACTAAATACAGGCACATCCCAACTCACCGGAATTATTCAAACACCGGAGACTCCGTGAGTTTGTAGAAACTCAACAAATTGGTCAATGTAACGGTCATGTAGTTCTTTATTTGCAAATAACTTCCTCATCTCTTTTGCTTTTTCTCTATACAATTTTCCTTCCTCCTCGGCAATAACCAATCTCACTGAATCGGCCACTGAGTCCCTCGTGAAAGACCCATCTTCCTCATCTCTTATTATCTCTACACCGACTTTCATGTCTTCAAAAACCCTAGCAATTAAACCGTGGTCAAAAGTAATAGGCAACATAATCAAAGCACATCCAGAATACAGAGCATCTATAATTGAACTAAAACCACAATGAGTTAAAAACCCTCCAACCGATTCATGACTCAGGATTCTTGGTTGAGGTACCCAACTCGTCCAAACCAGTCCACGTCCTTCAACTCGCTCCTCAAATCCGTCTGGCAACTCCACCGAGTAATCGTCCCGTTTCCTTGAAACCCAAAAGAATGGCAAACCTGATTGCTCTAACCCGAGTGCTAACTCAGTGAACTGGTTCTGACTCAAATCCACTTCGCTTCCAAATGCTATGTATACTACAGACCCTTTTTCTTGCTTGTCTAGCCAATCTTGGATTTTAAGCCACGTATCATCTTCATCGCCATTGCCATCTAGAGTTAAAGGTGGCAGTAGACCTACTGGAAACACAGGCTTACCATGAAGCTCTCTGACAAGCCTTAAAAAATCAGCTTCTAGCTCGAAACAGCTTCGAATAGCTACAATATCAGTATTCGCCATTACTGAACTAACTACTGATCCAAATATGTGTTTGGGAATACCTGAATTGTCTACCTCGTAATGATGGGGAATTTTCTTTGCTTCGTGGAGTCGATATGCGACTTTTGAGGGAAATGGGATCCATTTAGGAGGGACAGTGAAGTCTTCTGGCTGAAATCTTGAATCATCGCCGTCAATCATGGCCGATGACGGTGATGCCCAGAAAGTTAAAGTCCAACCACCGAAAATACTAAAAAAGGCACTGGAGATCCCGAGATCGGCCAGAATAGGAGGTAACCAGTAAGGAAAACAGTCGTAAATCACCCAATTTGGAGTAGAAGTTTCTAAAAATTGAACCAAAGGGTCTTTCAGGCTATCATAGGCCATTCTAAGGTATCGAATTTTATCGAAGGGTAAGTCTATGGTGGCCTCTGCACCAGGCGGGAGATTGTCGAGCTGAGGTAAGGGAAGGCTTATGAAATTTATATTGGATGATAAATTTGAAGGGATTTTTGGCAAACGTTGAATGTTTCTAGAAGTAGATAGAAAAGAGATTTTGTGACCCTTCTGGGCTATGCGTTTGGCGAGTTCAAGGAATGGGATCATATGACCGAATGCTAGCCATGGAAAGAAAGCTACATGAAGCCTTTTAGGTTCAGTCATGGTGGATTATTGGAATTACTCTGCATTTCATAGCTTCGTATCGTGTTATATATATAGAAGTAGAACTAACGAGGCCCAGCGAGCCAGAGTCCTGTGATATAATTTGTAATGTTTAATTTTATATTTAAGTTTTCCATCTCAATAAAATGATGTGATGTGTCATGATGACTATGATACTGTGCTCCTCCAATTTTTTCCAATTCTTGAATTTTTAAATGTTATTTTATTTTTTCTTTTAAAAGGAGGGAATTACATCACATTACACATTATGTAACGCTGAGCCAAATCACCTCGACAAGATCAGCATCCAAAAAGCCTAATCTGGAGGAGGATTATTTTATTTTATTTTAATCTAATGGAGGGATAAAACCCATTAAAAAAGACCACAAGCCCCTGCTGAACAACAAGATCTTGGAGGTGGATTATTTTATTACTTCATGTTTCCATATCATAATAATTTTTGCTTCTACAAATAAAAGCGGTTGTGAAAAATCTAATAATTTATAAATTTAGAATTTAAATATTCCTAATAGCTAGTTTTTTTTCTGGAAAACATTTCTAATAGGTAATAGTTAACTGATGAATGCAACGCAGTTGAAATATAATAGTTATTTATTATTTTATAATCAATTATATAAAATAAATAGACAAAGATTTGTCGACTTGTCATCAAACGATTGATAAATCGTCGTTCACTTTACTCAATATTTAGCACCCAGGCAAAAAGCTGACAGATATGAGGGTACACATTCTAAGGACATTTTAAAATATTACTGTACATGAAAAATAAACTGGACAGCTCATTCATAAATTCGTCGCTAACGTATATTTTTTCCCTTTTTTTTTTCTACAAGAACCTGATGATGTTCGTAGAGTTCTTTCCAGTGGGATCTGCTCACCCTCCAGTAGTACCTTCTGACCAATTTTGGTGCAGGAACAGCAATTGCAGCTTTGGCCTGCAAGTGATGCTAATTTTGTATCACAAAACAGTCACAAGTATTAGTAGTACTAACACCAGATGAAAAATTCAGTTACCCTTGAAAACATGGTAGTATTGTCGGTATAGGTGAATTCCAAAATTTTGTGTAATTCATTTGAAATTTCAGGTTTTCAGGACTTTCATGAATTAAAAAGAAAAAGTAAATTTCATTCTCATCAATTCAATTTCATCTGAGTTCAATTTTAACTGAACCAAATATTACTATTTCTAAATGAATTTTATACTTCAAATCATTTATACTAAACAGGGGGTTAAGGCTATTTTACCTTTTCTGGATCCAGTTTGCATGTTCCTGAAACCAATGTTCAAGGATTTAAGACTTCCATCATTGGCTTCAAATGTAAAACCTAAACAGGAACACAGCCACAAAACAGATGCAGAAAAGGTTCAGAACTTACAAAACCTACTCTGGATGAAAGTATTATGGTTTCAATAATTAAAAATAAAGCAGTATGCAGATAAGTGATACTAATGCCTGTGGCATACAGATAGTTAGCAGAGAGTAGGAGAAAAGTTGTAGGGATATCAAAGTGCTGCAAAGTAATTGCCAAAAGAATCAAAGATGACATAGAAATATAGAATACAAAACAAGAAGGCATTACCAGAAAAGACAAGATACAATTTAAAATGTGATGTATTTTCTCATTCTATTTATTTTACATATATCTTTACCCCTTTGTTCTGAAAACAGAGTTCCTTAACATAGCAATTTAGAATAACCTACCAATACATAATGACAAAGGAAAATACTATCCAATTGAGCTGGAAGGAGAGCAGAACGTGGAAAAAAGATAAAAAGATGAATATATTAGAGAGGTCGATGTGCATGACACAATAGGCTCTTACCATCCAAATAAAATCCTTTACCTTACTAATCAGCCTTTAGGTTGGTAAATCTTTGGTTCCATTAATATTTTATCATCAAAGTGGGGAATAACGCCGAAAAACCCATTACTCAATGAAGAATTAAAACAGCATCCTGTGAAGAAGCAAATGAGAATAATCACAAAGATAAGATCAGAAAACTATTAAAACTTAAATGAGTTTATCTTATACTATAACTAGTACCTCGTCTAAGGAAAACTTTGCAGTCCAACACAACTATGTTATAAATTTTTCTTTATTTTATATTCCCTTCATTTTCCTCCTCAATTGTAGACAAGCTTATGAAGGTAACGCTGAATACTTTTCATCCCCTCCTCCCACATTAGTCCTCACCAAACACAATATACCCTTATAAAATTATACTAGACAGTGAGCTTAAATACACAGGAAGTGTACGAGAGAAAGCCTCCACATTGATTGCTTTGGTTTTCCCATTTCCTAGTTGCTGCTTCCAAGACTAATCTCGTTCCAACAAGTTTTTGTATCTCAGATAATTAAGTATTTTTCCCATCCTAGACATTACACTCATCTTCACGTTAATGTCTTTTGTTAATACTAACAGAATTTTACCATTCTATTTTAACTACGCCACTTAACTGAGAATCAGAGATATGACAATGACATTAGAGAACTATGCCAAATTGAACAAGAAAAGCAGCGTAACTTAAGTATAGCAAAACCAGCTAGTAGCTTTTCTTTTCAGATAAGTATACTCAAAATCATAACTAAGCAACACAGGTGTTAAAAAAAATTATTAATAAATAAACACTTTGATTGCAAGAATTAAGCATTCTAAGAAATTAGCACTGGAGTTCAGTCAGAAAAACCTTATAGTCTAAACAACAGGATTGGCACTACAGCTCATACACCTTGACTGCAAGATTCGTTATCGAAAGTCATATTAGCTAAAGCTCCTTTTCTTCCTCAATGTAAAATATCAAGTTTTCTAGCTGTATTTTCCTCAAAAACCCAACATTTGATATCCAGGGGAAACTAGAAAGCATCTCTGTAACTAACAGACAAATATATCTGTAATCAAGGTTGATAGTACAAATGTTTATGTCTGTTGCTATAATGCCACACCTCCTTTTTTATGAAAGGTCTTCAACTAAGCTTTAAGCCTAATCTCTATGTTGTTAAAACCCTATTAACTTGTATGATTATTCAAAGAAAAAAAAGGGTGTCCTAGTGCACACAGTGTCTCAAATTGCAGGCTCTGACCAAAAAAATAAATAAACCAAGTATACCATCAATGCAACCTAATTCCACATTGAATTTTTATCATATTCTCCAAATTGCTTTCCCCTTTCAAAGATGCTTTGACAATATACATAAAGATCCAGCAAAGTTTGTGTCCAGCAGTCTAGGAGAAATTGTTAGCACTCATTAACACGAAGATTGCAACTATACAAATTTAGAACTGTAAACAACCAATCTCAAAACACTAAAGTACTTCTCCGTGTATAATACTTTTTTTTTCTCACCAAAGAAATTAATCAACAAAGGAAATAGCATTTTTTTTCTCACTAAAGTAATTAATCAACAAAGGAAATAGCAATATAGACGCTCAATGAGACATCCATCTATTGCAAATATTGCCAAGTACTAATGTAAGTAATAACATCTCATGGCTTGAAAAAATTAACCTGAACTTGCCAAATTATTTTCCTTTGAAACACCATGTACTAATGATGTGTGCTTATTTACTAAAGCTCCAAGAACATAATACCTAATCATTTACTCCCATTTTAATTCCTCTTATGGTATTCTTCTAGAAAAAAAAAAAGATAAGATAGTTGGAAAGCAAAAGGGGAAAAAAAAAAAGAAAGGAACCTGAGAAGGTTACTGATCACTTGCCTCCTGATATTTGTCAAAATTTTCCTTTATGTACTTTGTTCTACTGCCACATCCAACAGTTTGCATCCGATAAAACAGGCACTACCTCGTTATCAGGCTATGGCAGATTCTTGAAACCAATGACTATAATCAAAGTATTTATTTTGAGATTGCATGTCAAAATAACCTGAAATTCCATCTGTATATAACAGTAATTCAACATGGAATTGGAAAGGCTTTTCTCCATGTAAATGACAACTTCAACAGAAACCATACCAAGGATTATGTCTCATCAAGTCCTTCAATCAACATTCTGTATGTCTGAGAATGAATCTGGCAGCCTTTTGTCTCCATGATGCCCAGCAATTCAGAGCATCTATCAGCAAGGCCTCTGTTAAGTAAGCCGTCAATGAGAATTTTCCAAGCTACTTCGTCATTATTATAACCATAGCGAAGCAAATTACAGAAAACTGCTTTAGCCTTATCTTTATTCCCTTCATCATATAACCCACAGATGAGCAAGTTCAAAGACTCTAGAAGAGGTAAATGACCATGCTCCACCATAGCATCCACCAGTCTCACTGCATCCCCATAAATTCCGAGCTTACAGCAACAGTTGAGAAGAGAATTATAAATATCTTCGCTGGGGAACATTCCTCTTTCATTCATATGATCTAATAACCGTTGGGCCACTCCCATACGCTCCACCTTGCAAAGTCCTACAATAAGCTTTGTGTAAGTGTTAAGGTTAGGTGTACAACCATGTTCCTGCATTTTGTCAAAAAGTTGCAGAGCAGTTTCAAATTCCATTGTCTTCCATACATCAGCAACATCAACAAATGAGGCATTTGGAACTGAATCAAGCCCTTCCATGTTGTTGCTTGCCTTTGTTAGCTTTTCCTTTGAAAGATGCTTGATTAATAAACAATAAGTATGATGAGAAGGATCACAACCCTTATCAAACATGCGCTTAAGAACATCAAATCCCTCACTTAATAATCCCAAACATCCATATGCATCAATTAACAATGTGTAAGGCAGTGCATCAGGCATAATACCTTTTTCAATCATCCTAGCCATCACGTCCTCTGCCTCTTTTAAGTTCCCTAAGCTGCAATATGAATGAATAAATGCAGTGTAAATATAAACATCAGGCTGGTGTCCTGTGGAAACCATTTGAGCAAAAAGCCTATTAGCATGCTCAAAATCACCCTCTTTCAACATTGCTACAATAATAATTGTATATGTGGAAACTGTGGGCTTCACTCCTTTCTGTACCATATTTTCCAACAAGAACAATGCCTTTTTCACTCTTCTATCTTTGCAAAACCCATCTATAAGGGCATTATAAGTAGATGAGTTAGGCAAACAGTCCTCGGCAGACATTCTCTGTAGCAAAGACACAGCATCATGTATCTTCCCAGCTTTGCAATACCCATCAATTAATGCGGTGTATATCACTTCATTTCCTTTTACACCTTTCTCCTTGAGAGACTTAAATAAAATATAAGCTTCTTCTATCCTCTTATTTTTACAAAGAGTGTCTATAAAAACACTGTAAGTCCACTCGTCAGGAACCAGACCATTTTCCTTCATCAAATCAAGCAACCTATAAGCACTATCTAAATTACCTATTTTACACTGTCCAATGATCAAGGAATTATATGTAACAAGGCTTGGTGTCAGCCTATGCTCAAGCATTTTACCAAGCAATGCCATTGCCTTGTGCACATTTTTCTTTTTGCAAAAACCATATATCAATTCATTGTATGTGCGGTCATTTGGGTGACAATTATTTGAATGCATCAAATCCAAAATTTGCTGTGTGGACTCCATCATACCCACCTTGCAATATCCATCAATTAAAGCATTGTAAGTAGCCACACTTGCAACCAACCCATTCTCCCTCATCTCATTTAGAATTCTTCTGCCCTCATCAAGCTTTCCTTCTTTACACACAGCATCAATCATCACAGTGTAAGTATGAACATTTGGCTGACAACCTTTTTCCCTCATCTCATTAAACAAATTAATAGCTTCCAATTTCCTATTGTTTTCAAATAATGCATCTATAATCACTGTGTAAGTGCGAACAGTCGGATAACAATCATCCTCCCTCATCTTCTTAAACAAACTAATACCCTCATCAATCCTGCCAGACTCACAAAGCCCATGTATAAGATTCGTGTATGAAACCTCATTTCTTCGACAACCCTTTTTTGGCATCATCTTAAAAACACCATATGCTGCATGTACATCTTTATTCCTGCAATGCCCCAATATCAATGAAGTATAAGTAAAAGTATCAGGCCTCAAACCCGCCTGCAAAATCCTACTCACATATAAAGCAGCCTCAACTACATTACCGATCTTACAATAAGCATTAACCATAGTATTTAAGGTGTATATATTAGGTGGAACCATGTCAATCAACATCTCAGCATAAACTCTCGTCATCTCATCAATCATTAAGAACCTTGATAACATCATTAATAGTTCATTATAGGTCCTAATACTGAGCTTAAACTTATTTTCATTATCATCTCTATTCATTTTCCTTAAAGAATCTAACACCAACCGCACATCATCAACAGAAACGCAACTTTTAATCATGGAAATACGTATTTTTTCAGAAACACCAAAAAACCTATTTCTATTCAAAATGTGTAGAAGGAAAGAATGAGATTGGACGCTATGCTTAAACCCAGGTTTTCTCGCTATAAATTGGAAAAACCTGAGAGCTAATTGGGGATCGAGATTTGGATTATTAGCGAAGAGAGAAGATACATGAGAAGGAGAGATGCTTGGAATTAGGTTGCGAAGAGAAGGATGTTTCTGCCAATTTGAATGAGAGAGGATAGAGAGGAGCTGAGATAAGAGATCAGTTGGGCCAGGGTCTACCGGAAGAGAAGCGGTTGAGGATATGGAGAAGGATCTTTTGAGGAGGTAATGGTGAAGAAGGAGGATCGATAACTCACCCGGGTGAATAATGGCCGTTGATTTTCTCATCTTGGAGAATCGGACGCCGGTGAGGTCTCCATTAATGGAGATGAGTTCTCAGGTGTTTTGGTGCATTTTGGTTGATTTTGGATCAGAGGGAGCCGAACAACAGTGAAAGGAGAAAGAGAGTTTATTCTCTTCAAGAAACCTGGAGAAGTGGAAATGGTGGCTCAGGGCGCACTACGCAGCAGCGGCTGAAGAAGAGTTCGAGGATCATCCGATCTTGGGCTAGCCGCCTAACCCTGCTTTACCATTTCGAGTCCAAAAGAGAAATAGGGCTCGACTTGAACTGATCAAGCAGCATTCAAGTCACGGGTCCAATCCATATAACGAGAACTCAACCGAGTTGTCGTCTGGTGCTTATCTGTATACTGCAATCTGTTAATCTTAAACTACGGTACGGGTCATACTCAATTACTCATTCGTCACAAACTCGAGGGAACATCAAGTGATCGTCCAACGACTGCGCGTAAAAATCTAACGACGAAAGGCAGGAGAAATAAATATTACAATGTGTCGTTTGGCATAGTACCTAATATAATAATGTCTTAGATCGAAGTCCATTTGATTTTTATGAAAATCAGTAATGGATTCACTTAATAGTCAAATGTTCTTTTTCACCAGCAAATTATTAAAATCCGAAAAATCTTAATATAACTAAACATCTAAGTTTAGACCATCAAGCCTCCCGTACATCTAATCAATTGCGGAAAATACTAAATAAAAACCTAATTAACTTTAATCGAATTTTAAAGATCTATTAACAATATGATATTTTAAATTTAAAGACATTTTGATATTCCCTTTTAATTAATGTAAAAACGACATTGACTTTCTTTTCAATCATGTCTTGTGGTACAATTGATGCTAAATCTTTACTTTCAAATTCAATTAATATAAAAAAAAATAACATAGAACATAATTAAGAATATGAAAAGTTTGGGATAGATATGTTTATTAGGACTCATGGATTTGATTGTTACTGTAAACATATAAATGTGCACCCTATTTTGTTCAATTGGGCACATCAATAGTAGCAAATGCAATATGTAAACATAGAATGGGGGTGCAAAACCCCAAAAATACATTTGAAATAAGGGACAAGATTACAACATGTGATAACAAAGATTTAGGTCCCGTTTGGTCGGGGTAAGTGAAGTAGGAAAGGTGAAATTTCTGAAGAGTGATGAACCTCATCATACTTGGTATCCAAAAGTAGTGAAATTCTGGGAAGTTGAAGATCCAACTTCCTTGACTATCCAGGAATTAACTTATTCTCTCGAACCCAAGGAAATGCACTTTGGGTATTAGGAAAAATTACGATTTTATCATTGTATTTTACCAAAATTAATTAGCGTACCATCTTGGTTTTAGAAATATACTATTTTGCTTTTAATTTTTTGTCCCTTTAAACGCTAATGATAGATTGATAGGCAGATAGAATAAAAATAGAGATGAGATGAAGTGATATATAAATAAAAATAAAAAATTTTGCTTGGTTTCCAAGAAGGGGAATGGGAGAAGAGGAGAGTGTGAAACGGTGAAAAGACAAATTTGAGCTAACAGCATTGAAAATATAGATTTGAAAATGTGGATTTGAGAACAACGTTTTGAATCCATTCAATTTGAATTAGTATTTTCTCCATCATAATTATTATCATAATTTTTGTGAAGAAAGATTTACAACAATTAGCTTGGGATAGTTTATTTATAAAAATGTGTATGTATGGCCAAAACGGACCCCATCTAAAATTGGATCAACTTATAATTGTTCGCATGGACTCGATAGTAATACAATGAGCAAAGCCTTATTTGGCCGCTAAGATTTGAAAAATACAAATTTGAAATTCAAGATTTGAGCAAATAGATTTGAAATTCATGTTCTTTCTTGGTTCTCTTCTAAAAATAATAATAATAATAAGGGGAAAATTACCATGTGATTAAGGATAGTTTTGGTATAAAAGCTTTATCTCTCACCTTTGACTCTCTTTTTGATGATGGACAAACAACAAAGTGTTGAAAAATGGACAAAAGAGTATAGTAATTTAATAGAGACAAAATACAAGAAGAAAATAGTATATTTTTAAAAATACTAAATATGTATGTTAGTTTTGGCAAAGTAGAGAAATAAAATGGTAATTTTTCCTGCCATACTATGGAAATAGGTAAAATTCTATTTTTCCCTCAAGTGATTAATTTAAAGTTAAAATTTGATCTTTACTTTTTAACACCTCATTCATCCCCTCTTTTTTTTTCAGTTTTATGTGGATTAATGATTAGAAAGCTGAAATTTTTGAAACTGTTATTTATTTATTTATATATATTTTTGTTAATTTGTTGTGTAATTAATTTCATAATGAGCATGATATAACATAATTTCAATTATTATTATATATATTTCACTACAAGAAAATAATTTTTTAACAACAAAAAATACGGACAAAAATATTTTGTTGGTATTTACCATCAAAATACCGACTAAGTTGAAATGATTAAAAATTATAATTATTCTAAAATATTATAATTTGAGTCCATTTGGCGATTAAGTCATAAATAAATATATTATTTTGGTGCTGAGTGTTTTTTGAATTTAATAGTTTCTTATTGAATTTGATAGTTTCAATATAATTCTTCTCATAAAAAGTATAAATCATTCTTTGTTAGACCAAAATTTTTTAATTGTGACAAATTGGTGTTTTTATGACAAACGAAAAGTGTGCCCTGTGTGATGTGAGCTTCACAAAAACAAAAACAAAAGAGAGACATGAGGTGCCGAGAGAAAGAAAAGGAAAAACTAAGTTAGTGGTTAATGCAAAAATCTAATTTATGCACTTTATATTTTTTAGTGTGTCCTATTTTCTTGTAAATACATTTTGTTATTATGGTAGATTTATCAAATTTAATATGATTATAAGAAGAATTGTCACATGCCAGTTGAAAAAATAGAATATATATATATTCGGCTTTTTAACTATTGATTTTAGTTTCAAATACTTATGTGGATCTTTTTAATTATTTATTATTTAGGTATGAATACAAATTGACTATGGATGTACCAACGGCTTGAGGACGGTTTCTTGATACCTCAATTTGCAGATGGGATAAATAATTTTATTCAATTTGCACTATTACATCCTACATATATGGATGGTGACAAGTTGCGATGTCCTTGCAATAACGTTAAATGTAGAAATCATAACTTCTTAGATATCGAGACAGTACGGTTCCACCTGTTTAAATATGGGTTCCTACCGAATTATTATTCATGGTATTTACATGGAGAATCCTCGAATGGGTCAAGCTTTGGAACCCATGAGGTTGAAGAATCTACCAATCTAAGATGCAAAATGGATTCTGAAATAGGAGGGCGGTACTGTGAGATGGTTATGGATGCAATGGGGATGCGTGAGACCATAGATGATATGGAGGAAACACTAAATCAAAATGCACAATAACTGTTTGACATCTTAAATGCTTCAAACCAAGATTTATGGCCAAGATGTAAGAAGCATTCTCAATTGTCTGCTGTTGCAAGAATGTTGTACCTAAAGTCGGAGCAAAATCTCTCTGAAAGATGTTTCAATGGTTTTCTTGAGTTTCTACATGAGGTGCTTCTGGAAGAAAATGTCATGCCAGACAATTTTTATAATAAAAAAAGGCTAGTTCGAGGACTAGGTCTTCCAGTTGAAAAGATTGATTGCTATAAAAACAATTGTATGATATTTTGGCGTGAGGATAATGATCTACTTGTTTGTAAGTTCTGTCATCACCCTAGATACAAACAGAGGACCAATGGCAGTTATACCCGGGATGTTGGTAAACCATATAAGAAAATGTACTATTTTCTGCTGACTCCTCGTCTTCAATGATTATATGCTTTTGGTGCAACTACAAAGCACATGAGATGGCATGCTAAACATAAAGAAAAACTAGTATATATGCGTCATCCCTCAGATTCACTAGCATGGAAGCACTTCAATGACACAAATGATTTATTCGCTGTAGAGAGTAGGAATGTTTTACTTGGTTTATGTTCTGATGGGTTTCAACTATTTGGCCAATCAGAGCAACAATACTCATCTTGGCCTATCATTCTAACTCCGTATAATTTGTCGCCTGGAATGTGCATGAAATCAGAGTACATGTTCCTCACTATAATAGTTCCAGGGCCAAACAATCCAAAGTTTAAGATTGATGTCTTCTGGCAATCACTTATCTCAGAATTACTTGAACTTTGGAATATTGGTGTTGAGACTTATGATGTCTCATCCAAGCCAAATAATAACGTCAAATTTTGTAATTTTTTTTTAAATTAGTGACAAAATAGCGTCAAATTAGCGACAAAATAAATTCATTTTATTATAATAACAAATAAATTTAGCGACAAAATAACGATAAAGTACTGACAAAATTAGTGACAAAATTCCAACAAAATAACTTTAAAATTTATCTATTTTATTACATCAAATTAGCGACAAAAATTTTCAAATTAGCGACAAAATATTTCTTGCTAATTTACCGTCAAAATATTTTTTAATTGCTAAAAAATAGCAATAAGTGTTTTAGCATCAAAATTCTTTTGATGCTATTTTGATGGTAAAACCAATTAGCTTCAAAATATAATAAATTAGCGACAAAAAATTTTGTCGCTAATTCTTACTTTTCTTGTAGTGTTTGAAATTTTCGAAACTGCTGGTTATATATATATATATGAAATAACCCATTAATTTATTTTCAAAATAATTTTTATTTAAAATTTAATTGTAAATTTTCACCAATGAGAATTGGCAAAAAATAATATTTTATGCCGCGAACCGAATTGAAAACCGAATTTAAAAAGTCTAATTCAGTCGAAAAATCCTTAAATCAAATGAAAATAGGCTAAATCGTTGGGTTCGACCAAATCAACTCAAATCGAACCGAAACCAATTAATTAAAATAAATAAATTAATAAAAAAAAAAAAAA
>CANUEX010019419.1:0-30542 GCA_948099535.1 Jatropha multifida
ACTGAATTAGACTATTTAAATTCGGTTTTCGATTCGGTTCGCGGCATAAAATATTATTTTTGGCCAATTCTCATTGGTGAAAATTTATAATTAAATTTTAAATAAAAATTCTTTTAAAAATAAATTAATGGGTTATTTCAAGTATACTACAAGTTAAAATAAAAAATTCAATTGAATTTCATAAGATTATGTTCGGAATAAATTCTTAAATGAAAATTCATTTGTCTTTACTTTTTAAAATACCCTTGACATAATAATCTAATAAAAATAAATAATAAACATTAATTTATAGTTATTATATACAATATCATAAATTATTATTTTTTTACTCAGATATAAATAATAAATTTTATATAAATAAATACATAATCTTATTATTTTATAGAACAAGAACTGTAGTTTTATACAAATAACTATAAAGTTTAATGGTAATCCATAGAGAGATAATTTTGTCAAATAAAATCGAATGATTTATTATTATGATTAATATGAGCAATCAAATTTAAATAATTTTATATTTCAACCAATAAAATTAAAATATTCAATGATAATTTTATCAATTCATAAATTATAGATGTTCAAAAAGCTTGTATTTGAGTGCAAATTACATAAAATTTTAAAATTCTCAATTAACTAATTGCTAATTAGATAAGATATACTTATTGTTACTGCATTTGATTATTGGAATTTACTATAATAAAAAAGTATTTTCTTTAGAAATAAATTTCTTGAAAAGCGATTATCGGAATATTGAATTTTTATGCTTTCTCCTTACGGTCAAATCAACAACAAAATCATGAATTCTCAACTCATTTATGCATGATGAGTTAAAAAATAATAAAAAAATCCTAAATGCCTTTAAAGATATTATTTTAATATCTAAGAGAATTATCCAAATTAAATTCATATCACAACATACAATTTGACATTCCACCCTCTCTCTATATGTGAAGGAATCATGTAATGGGTTTACCCTATTTTCACTTTAACAACACAATTTTATTAGCATAATCACTACTTTTTAGGGCAATTGGCCCACTAATTCTCTATTTAGCAATTTTAAAGGTATAATTATGATTAAAAGATTATTAAATTTCTTTAAATATGTATATTGAGCACATAACCTTCCAAATAATAATTAAAAACTTTAATTTGACTACTTCTAGTGCTACTCATTTTTGTTGTCAAGGATGGGCAAATCTCTCAAGCCCAGTGGGGGAAAGATACGATACTTTAATTTATTTATTGCTTTTTTTATTTTGTAATTAGAGGATGTTGGTTCCTTGTGTCTTTTTTCCTTATTTATTGTTTTTCCCAATCATTTCTACAAAGACTACCATGATAGTCCTTTCTTGAAAAGCAATCTTTGACTATTTATATATTCATGGAAAAATAATCCAAGTAGGACCATTTTTTTAATTTAACTAAAAATAAATTATTCATTTCAAATTGAATTTTTTCACAAGAAAGATATCTCTCAAAATGTTATTTTAAAATCAAAATTTATTTAATTTTTCCGTAATGAGTTACTATACACAGTGAATATTACAGCGTGGACAACAATTATAATAGAGCGATTTAAATGGTAATATCATAATATTTATGATGTTGGGAGTTGGAAGCATTAATTATAGTCAAACGTGTTTGGATTAAAAATTGAAATAGCCTTCTGCCAGCTGGCAATAGTCAAGATAGAATCCATGACTCAGTGTAAAAAGGCAAAAAATGACAAGATAAGCACTTCTCCTTTTCCTTCTATTGTTGGTCTTTTTGATAATTCAAGGGGAGTTCAATAGCTTCATTTACCATAGTAAAAGTCTCTGCGTATTTGATTTTTGTGTCAATAAATATAATTTTAGCATCATAAATTGCTGATCGTATCAAATGAACTATTTCTATTTCATTTTTTCCTTTTTTTTTTTAAATTCTATCAATTTGTAATTGTTAGAGGTGTAAATTGACCTCCACGCCCCAAATAAAAGACAAGAATAGTTCTCATTGGGAATAATATAGGTTGCTAATGTGGGCCCCACAAAGACAACTTTCATGGTTGATAATCAAAATTTTTTGTAATCTCTACTTTACAAACACGTGCTGTCGTTGATTTTAACAACCTAAATGTTGTTATAATAATATATGCCATGTTCTTGTTAACTTCAAGACATTAGACTTCGTTACTATAGTTTTGGAAGTTACTTCCATAGATAACAAACAAACCCTTTTCTTTTCTGTAAGTACTTGCATTTATAAGGTGTGCTCGACATGAATAAGGTTTTTCTTTTTCTTTATTTTTTTAAAAGAAATTAAATCAGTATAAATAATATTTTCAACTACACTGTAGGAGAAATACTCGATTAATTACATCATTCAAAGAATGTTAGAAGATCAATCGGAGTATATACGATTAACAATAATATTCTTTTCATTTCTAAGATATTGAAGTAGAAAATAATGTTATAATTTATAACGGACTAATTAATTTAATTTTCCGTCACAGCTATCAGAATAGTAATTTTCTTTTTAAATAACGGTTAATTCTTTAATAGCCTTCCAAATAAATATACATAATTTTGGAATTTTAGTTTACAGATTTTTAAATTGAGTGCTTTATGAATAGAATCAGAAAAGCATTTTGAATCATAGAATAAAAATTTTCCTTGATTATATTTGGGGAAATTAAAAAAAATTTAGAATTTTGAATAGCCATAAGGTCATCAAGATAGCAAATGGTCCCTTTGGGATTAGGTATATGCTAATTTAGGTCTTGTGGTTTAGGATATGGTTGGTTGTAAATGGCATCATTTAGATTTGGTTATAATAAAATAAAATCATAACACAAGAGATTATCTTTTTAATCAAAGGCATCATCGAAACATTGACATATAATAATTGGCTATCTCAAAGTCAAACCAAGAACAATATTAAGATCAGTGGTTGAAAATACCCAATACAATGTAAAGCATTATTATACTTTATGCAAACTGAATAAAGCTTTTTTTATGGTAGCATTAGCCCAATTTTAGGGTTTCCTGGGGGCCCATTTGAGATAAAATGGGCTCAGCCTCATTGGGGAACATGGGCTTGTAAATATCCAATCTGCTTAAAATTCGTCAGTGGAAGAGCAATAATGGTAATAAATAATCATTTCTACACCATCCTAAAGGAATGATGATGGGTGACTAAGAATCTAAGGGTTGCCCACCAGAGGGGGAACAACTTATTGGAGCTCTCGTTGGTTGATGCGTGAAGTGGTTGGACCCCAATTAAAACTAGGAGCGTCTTCAAAACTAATTGGTGGAGAAAAAAAAAAAGAACAATTGTAGTTAACCAAATTATCTTTTTATCAATTCTTTAAATAATTAAATAATTTTTATTTCCTTTTCTGTTAGTCTATCGAATAAATAAAAGCACAAAATAAATAAATTTTGATTTTTTCCTTTATGAATCTCTTAAAACTGACCTAAATAATCCAGCATTACAAAATAAAATGGACAACACATGATGGATTTTGAATGCATATTGGAATATGTGTGGCGAAGGTTTGAAATGAAAATGACAATGTAGATGCAACGACGTTGACCCATAAAAAAGAACCACAGAATTCAAAGACTTTCCAAGAAATAAGTTGAAAAAAGCAAGTGATGTAAACCTGAGGATGAAATGTGGGTTGAATTTTGAGTTAGGTCAAACCTAAGTATGGAATGCTTGATCCAACATCAATTACACTAAATATGGCAGTCAAATGCAAGTCAATTGCAATTAAAAGATTTCCCAATAACAACTCTTTTCTTAGTCATATGATGACAAAGTTAATTATCAAAAAGACCAATAATCATCTGAAAGTGACCAGTAAATATTGAGCTCAATAGAATTTCTTCTCCACATCCGGTGCATGAGTGATTCTATATACTAAGTCGATGTAAAAGGACTTTAAAAAAAATATTGTTTTATCCTTCTTTTTTTCCAAGTAAAAATATCATCGTTTGAACTAACTATTTGTTTATAATTGATTTGGTGTATGAGTGGATCCATAGGTAAAGTGTAGATAAGTCATTCCTTTACTTAAAATCATTAATTTTAAAAATTAATTTAGTTGTTAATTAGATTTGTTTTTCGTTGTGATAACGAAGACGTGGATTAAAAACTAACATGAAAAAGTTTCTCCTTTTAGCCGTAAGTGTATATTGAAAGTGTGTATGGGGAAAAAGATGAAAGCGATGTACTCTTATTTGGAACAACAAAACTTGCTAAATGAGTAATGAAGTATATTTTGTGTATGCATGTACCCAATGATTCCTCAAAAAATAAGGGATTAGACACAACAATAATCTTGGGCCACTTGTGACTTGTGAGGCAAGGTTGGGTCCATGGCCTTTGTCTCATTGCTAAGAGACATGGATTAGCCATATTATCTTGCAGGTGTGAAGATGACTAATGATATATGCTTGTCCCAAAAGACATTTAATTTTTAAATTTTTAATTTTTTGGTGGATGAAAGTTTCGTAGCCTTCATTGATTTCTCTTTTTTTCTATATAAAGGCAAAAATGTATGGGCATATATGACGATGTCATGTGCATGTTAAACTGCTGCAAGTAAGACTGCAGCAGACGAAGAGATGGGAGGTGTTATGGGAGTCCAATCTGACAAGAAACGAGAAAAAAAAAAGGTTAGAGGGTAAAGAACCTTGAAAAGAATCTGACCACACGATACTATACTCTCTCAAGTCTCAAACTTTCTTATTTTTAAGTGGGAAGAGAATGGGATTAGAAATGAATCGCAAGTATTTGTGTCTCTTTGTTGGGCTTACAGTACCCTCCCCTTTTTTTTTTCTTCTTCTTCTCTCTCTCTCTCTCTCTCTCTCTCTCTCTCTTATTCATTGATGGGTGGCTGGTAAAAAGACTGGAAGAGCCCAAAATTCAACATAAGAGTGGCTATTGTGTTATCTCCCTTCTTTTTTGGCTATGTTTGGAAAAAGAGTTTTGCTCTTTCTGACTTTTATGACTTTGCAATATCATCTCTTCATCTCCATGTCTTCTACTTCTGCTTTCCCATAATTGTCTGTATCTTTCTCGCCCTCGCTTTCTTGATGAGCTTATCTATCCATTTATTATCTTTTTATCAACTTTCACCTACTCTTAGTGGTAAAAACAAGAAAACTCAATTTCTAGTCTGTCTTTTCTTTTCATACTCTCACACTCTATCCAAAGCAGCATGTCCTTGAAGCAAACTGTGCGATTTCAAGATACTACCATGTAAGAAACTTTTACCACTTCCCTTGTCATCTATGGATTTGATTTATATGACTGTTTCTTTCCTCTTTTTTTTTTTAATTTTTTTTTCTTTCTGCTGCTTTAATCTTTAATCTTTTCCTTTTATTTTTTGGGTTGGGTGGGGGCATAAATATGCTTGTTTTTCACTATATCTTGTGCATATTATTGTCCTATTGAAATAGGTTTCAATCCATCTTGCGTTCTTGTGGATTTTAGGTCTTGAGAGTTCAGTTTAATTTGTGTGATGAGATATTTTATATGTCGTCCTGTTTGTCCAACTTCTATATATTGTACAAGGAATTGATACATGGCTAATTTGAATTCACTGTTTCCAAATAAATGAGAGTTCATCTGCTACTGGAATGAATGAGGAGTTTCTGTTCACTATTTAAATGCACAATTTTTATTTGAAATAATTTATTTCTGTATTTTTCCCCAAGAATCCTAATAGAAAAGTACTATATTTTGATGTTATACTGCCTTTTCCTTCTAGCTGCGTGCTTAATTTCTTGCAATGGCTGCCCAAAGCTGAATAACTGCTTTTATTTCCAGTCTTGATGTGTGATATAATAGTAGTTCTGTTAGTTTGATGACAGTGGATATGAAGTTTTTAGTTGGGTTCATCTGATTATGATTTATTGATTCCAGAATTCAAGATAAGAACTTTGGAGTGTTGGACTTGTGTTCTTGAACTAATTTACCTCAAATTTGAGAGAGCAATGCATTAGTTGTTTTGGATTACAGAATTTGAAGATGGGAAATTTGGAAGATCCTTTCCAAAAAATGTGTCTATCTTATGACTAGTTGCAGGATGTTATGTAGTTGAGATGTGAATTCTATACATTGTTCGTTCAAGGCTTGTATGCTTCCTGGACTAAGGATAGGTTCTTGCAAACATAGAAAACAAAATGGAAAATCTTGAAGTTTCTAACTTTTTCCCGTTCCTGGAATATAGGGTAAATAAAGAAATGAAAGACCGAATGGAAACTGCAACAATGCTTGGTAGAATCGCTGAAGAAGCCTTAGCCTTGTAGTGTGTTCAGTTCTGATGACTTAGATGATTCAGGAACTATACACATATACTGTATAAATAACCTGCAACTTCTTTACTTAATGTGCCAAACAAATACTGAATCAATCATTTCAACTTCTTTACTGCTTGGTTTATTTCTTTGAGCTTTGCTAAAACATTTGCACTCTCTGCGTTACTATTTGGTAGCTCATAAATATTTTGCTTATTATTCTGTCAACTTTAACTGTGTCTCATTTCAATTTTTGCTCTGGTTGAGGTGTCATTCAATTCTTCTTTAAGGTTGTTTTTGTGAATCACTAGCTTTTTTCCGTTTCTGACAAGATCAATAATGAAACTGGTTGTATTTTTATTTGCCAAAAAACCAAGGTTTTCTTGCAAAGTTTATCAGATATTGATATGCCTTCCATAGAGCTTGATTATAAAACTCAATGGTTGTAGTAGCCTTCTGAATGTTATCTTTAAGGTCATATGATAATAATAGCAGTAAAGAATATTAAGATCAACTCAGTTCTTGAATTTACTGAACTTAAGGCATAGCAAATCACAAGCAAATTTTTCATTCTATTGCTATAGATGATTGTGGTTATTCATTTTCTGCATATGCAGGTGAAGCATTAGTCAATCAACATAAGCAGCTTGTTCAGTTTTTTTAACTTTACACAACCATGACGCCTCCGAACTCAAAATTGGAATCAGAAAATGAGTCAGAAAACAGCAGCCAAGTAGCATCCAACATATCTTTGCAAGAACCATCTTCGGATCCTTCCAAGGACAGCAGCACACCATCTTCCTCTCCCGCAGATCTTGCCAAGCTTCAACAAGGTTTGACACCTGTTTCACTTGACTTGTCACTTAACTTTAACTCGTGTGACATTGAGTTGAAAGGCAGCACAGCAGGTGAGACTAGCAGTGAAGTAGCTGCTGCCACCACAGCAGCTGCAAGCATTCTGAGAGTTTTCTCTTGTAACTACTGCCGACGCAAATTCTATAGCTCACAGGCACTCGGCGGCCACCAGAATGCTCATAAAAGGGAACGAACAATGGCGAAACGTGCAATGCGAATGGGAATTTTTTCAGATAGGTATACTAGCTTGGCATCTCTTCCACTTCATGGTTCTCCATATAGGTCACTTGGGATCAAAGCTCATTCTGCAATGCATCAGAATATTATACCATCACAGCAAAAGCCTCCTGATATGAGAGGCGGAGCTAGATTCGAGCAAGGGTATTATGGGATGCCAGTTTTCATGGAAGATGAAGATGTTGGCTTACATTGGCCTGGAAGTTTTAGACAGGTTGGTGGTAGTAACTTTGGTTTAGAGTTTGCTCAAAGTTCAAATTCAAATATGAAGGTTGTAGGAATGCCACCACAGCCAAGGACAGATTCATCTGCACTGGATCTTACTCTGAAGCTTTGAGTTCTACTTGTAATAGTCTTTCCTTTTGTACAGTGAGATTATATGCATTGATAACAGCTGCAAGAATTGACATTTCTTCTTCTTTTCCTTAATTTAATTCCCTCATTTATTATTGACTAATGTTGGAGGATTAAATTAATTTCAGGGTCTTGCATTCATAATTTTAGCTTGCTTGATTCAATTATCTTTATTTATTTATTTTTTGTACAAAATAGGACAGACACCAGAAACCACGTCGTACTAATAAGCACACCAACACAGTCGTTGGAGATCCATGTTGTAATATTCTCCCTAAATGTCAATCAAGGATGATCTCATTATTCCTTTTATCTCTCTAGAAAATATAAGGAGTAGAAAATATAAGGAGTGAGAGGTTTCAAATTAAACTGTTTAAGTTCTTTTCACCACAAAAATGTCATCAATTTGGGGAATGATATTTAAAAAGGAAGCTTGTCTGTTGTTTAGTCCAAAATGTCATTCTTGCAAGTTGGGTCTCACATGTATAAAAGAAAAATATATATAAATTTTTTAAGCATTAATAACAATTACTACAGTACAACTAACAATTACTCTGAGTTACGAGTTTGCTGATCAAACAAATTCCCTTCGAGACTTTTCTATTATCAAGTTTATTTTTCATGCCATCCGTTTTCAGTGAACGACGTGTCTGCTTAAAGAAGGAATGCTTGTTTGCATGGCAAAACTATGTCCTTCTCAAGGTGGGCTTATAATGGGTTGGACTAATAAGCTATTCGAAGCCCGATCTCATAGAGGTTAGCCCATGTTTGGTAAAGTGTTATCGAACTAATGTACTGGGCGTTACCTTAGTTCGAAAACCTACTTAAAATCCATTCCATTTCTCAATTCCTTCTTCAAACCCGACCGACCGACTGATCGTTCCTATTTTCCACCTTTGCGCGCTCTCTCTGCCCCGCTGCGCCGTTGCTGATTACTTCAACGGCCGTTTCTCTGACGTTCGCCTCCGTTGTCTACCTTGCACTTCCACCTCCCAGGTTCAACTTTTTTGTTTTCTTAATTCCTGCTTAGTTAGCTTAGACTCTCTGCATTCCTATTTGTGACTGTGAGCGAGTGAGTGGATGTGTTTTTGTTTTTTGTTTCCCAATCCGAAAGTGATCCTTCAATTTTAAGCAGTTTATTTGCTATCCTGCTAGTTATTGTCTTTTTATTTTTCTTTTCTGTTCTTTGAATTGTACGGTGTTTTTAGTATTAACTCGAGATTAGTCTTTAATGTTGGTTCCTTAGCTTGCATGTTTATTTTCTGATCTGGATTATGCCTATTTCAGTGGCACTAGGATTCAAATTATATTGGTGTGTTTTTCAATTGGAGGCTAATGAGGTGTTAGAAAGGGTTTATCCTTTTATTGATTGTTTGGATTTCAAACATTTTCTATTATTGATTACACTTCTTTTATCATTTGATTTCGCACTTTCTATTTGGTTGCTGAGAAAATTAACAAGAAATACAGAAAATCCTACCAGGCAGGTGGTGAAATATTAGCTTAATCACGAGCTAATTGTTGATTAAAATAATAATTATAAATTAATTAAGTTAATTTAGGTTTTAAGTATATGTGTATAGAATATTCTTCATTGGCGCTTGGTTTTGTTTATCAGATTCAAGAATAATTTGAAGTAGCTAAATAAGAACCTTGAGTGAGCAAAAACTACTGAAAATGGCCTTTAGAGGAAAGGAGATAATGAAGAAAGTACTGAAAAAGGTAGGAGGGAACAATTTAACAGCTGGAGTTAAGGAATCTCTCAAGAAATCCATCCCTGATAGCAAGGTTGTTATGGGCCGAGCCAAGCGTGGCCTCTTTGCTGGCCGCCATATCCAGTTTGGCAATCGTGTCAGTGAAGATGGTGGTAACAAGTTCGTCTCTCTCTCTCTCTCTCTCTCTGCCCACAATGTTGCTTAGGATATAACTATGATTAATTTTATTTGAACTTTCTGTATAGAATGGTATTTAATATTTTCGGATAAGTTCAATATTTGATCTTGTGATTATTCATGAATGATTTACGGATGATTGAGAGCTCCAATTGTGCTTATTAAATGTGCAAAATGTGGTGTTTATATTGTTCAAGGCTAAAAATTTCTTGTACATTCATGAATCATCTTCCATCTGCTTGAAGTAGAACTATGGAAGGCTAAATATTTCTTTGAAAGATAAGGATTGGCCTTTTGTTCAATATAGTTGGAAATGGAGGACATATGTAGGAACAATTTTTGAAGTGTCAACAATTTTTGTTTCTTTAAATGACATGTAAAAGAAAAGGTTTTGCTGTTGATGCAATTATTCCTTGCTGAATTGTAATTCCTAACATCAGGTGCTTCACTGAAGTTGGAAGCTTAGCTGCTGCATCCACCAGCTAAAAAGACAAATCTAATGAACTACGTTTATAGCTGGTTTGTTTATCAAAAGAATTGATGTCTGTATGGGTGTGTTTAAATTGAATTGTCAAATTGGTGTTGCACAGCATTAGTGATTTGATCTTGAACTTGGTTGTTACTTGTATTTGATGCTGTTCTACCTTTTGTTGCTATATGATGAAGACAGCATGAAATATGAAAAAAATAAGTGAACTATAGCAGATTCACATTTCAATGTCAGGATTTTCAGTTGTGGTGGGATATGAATTAGTACATAATTTGATTCAAAACAGAAAATTTGATGTCAAATGTTGTTAGGAATACACTGAGCCGCTTGGCTTGCTTGTAACATGAAAAATTGCTTGGTCGGTTCTCACGTTATAGATTTCTAATTTTTTTTTTCCCTGGTATAAATTTGGATAAAAATATTGTTTATGATGCTCAAGTGCATTTCTGTGATGCCAATAGGTCTAGGAGGACTTGGAAGCCAAATGTCCAGGAGAAGAGGCTTTTTAGTTACATCTTAGACCGACACGTTAAAGTCAAAGTCACAACTCATGCACTTCGTTGTATTGACAAAGCTGGAGGGATTGATGAGTACCTGCTGAAGACTCCGTACCAGAAAATGGACACAGAAATGGGCCTCTTATGGAAAGCTAAGATAGAAAAATTGTATGAAAACCTTGGGAAGATGGACGTAGCCTTCTTTTCACCTGAAGATGAAGCCAAGTTGGAACAAGGTTTCAAAGATTTAAAACTATCTGAGCGGGAGGCGCGTAGGGAATTCAGACAAAAGATGTATGCTGAACTTGCAAAACAGAAGCAAACTGGGGAAGAAAGAAGCTACATTAGTTTTGTAATAGCAAGCTCAGATGATTATCCCGACAAGATAGTGGCGAACTACTGAGTATTAACCGGATGATGTTGCGCTTGATGGCTTTGTTCACCTGTAATGCCCTATTGTTGGAAGCTAGCGGCCGGGTGCTTGATGGCTATTAATGTTAGCAGGAACCCGTGTAGAATTTTATTTGCATACATATTCAACTTGGTATCAAATGGGCGGAGACTTACCTGTTGACCGGAGAAGATTGAGAGTGGATGGGAAGGGGAGTAAAGCTATTTCTCGTTCTGTTGAGTTTTTGTTTCCCTCTTTAAATTGAATCTATAATAATATATGTTTATGGTTCAACTAACAAAGAATCATCCCGGACTCTTAACCAGTCCTTGGTTACCAGAAATTTGAGATAGTTTCTAGTTGCAAAAACGGGGCTGAAGCCGCTTATTTTCCTGGCGATTTCAGCACAGTTAACCATTGCATTTTTTTTATTTGTCAAAATCCCTTATATTTGGACTTGACCAAGTAGAATGTTCCAGGCTAGAAAAAAAAAAGGTAGGAAAAATCTGACCTAGGTTCTATAGATTCAAATATAGATCAAGCAAATGGATTCATATTTTTAAAAAAATATTTTAATTTTATTTATTTTTAAAATATATGATCAGAAATATTTTTATTTTAATAAAATATTAAATTTTATTGATTTAATTTATAGATAGAAAAAGAAAAAGTACAAGCTGTACTAAAATTTCACAAAACCAACTAATTGGTTTTCAATTTCTGTTTTATATAATGTCTAATCGAATTTGTCTTGCAATATGAGTACTGAGTGCAATTTGGGTTATGCATAAGTCTGGTTCTCCGAACAGACCGGTGCACAGCATTAAATTGTAAAAGACTGTGTGTACTTGTTTGGCTTAAGGAAAAAGATTCTTGTTATCCGAATAACCCGTTGTCTCTGTTTTTTTAAATGGAATAACCCATTGTCTTCTGATACGATGTAAGTAAATTCTAATATATATATATATATATATATATATATATATAATTAATTACTGAAGTAAATGTATACTATTTTATCTTTACATTCTGTAAAAATATTTTAATACATAGTTTTATTTTGATTTTTTTCTCCCTGTTATACTGTTATGCAGAAACAAAATAATTTGTAAGGGCAACAATAATTTTCTTAATAAAAAAATATAAAAAGAATTGACAGAATGATATAATAGTTCAATGGAGACAAAATAAAAATAAAATTATATATTTTCAAAAATATAAATGTAATGTTGTACATTATGATAAAATACATAAAATAAAATTATAAATTTTTTCATTGTTCATTCCATAATCACTGGCCGAAAGTGAAAACGCAAAAACCAAAAGGAAAAAAAAAGTGCTTCTCTTTACAACGAACTTTGAGGGCATTTTAGTAAAAAGTTATAAACAAAGACATAGGAAGCCAACCACTTTACACCAAAGCACCGATGCATCGTTTTCTCTCCAGGGAGATTCTCTTGACAAATTATAGCTTTTTTAATTGATAAAAAAGAGAGAATGACAACATTATCCTTATTATAATAATTACCAAAATAATTGTTGCTATTATGTTTCACATCACTGTACAACAACACTTTCCTTTTCTTTTCTTTTCTTTTACCTGTAAATATTTTTCAGGTATGGATGGAACACTGGTTTTCTAAAAATCATCTGTAAAAATAATACTTAACTAGTATTAAATTTATTAAAGTAAAAAAATGAAAAATAAATTTATTTATTAATTGAATTTTGAAACATTTTATTAATTGAAATTAATTTTCAAAATTAACTTATATGATATTTATTTCAACATTGTTTACCTGCACGAAATATTTAGCCCGTGTTTGTTTTAACGGTTCGGAAACCTAATTAATCTCCGCTCGTCTTTAAAGGAAAATGACTAGTTCAAAGGAGTTTGTATTACGAAGGATTTAACTCATAACTTAAACTATGATGATCAATCCTACAAGTGCCGTCATATTTTGCATTTATGTTGTAGTTTATTCAATCATAAATATGTTTTTTTAAGAAATAATAATAAATATTATTTCAATCATAAATATGTTTATTCAATCATAAATATTATTTCTTCCTTTCCAAAAAAATATTTTATATATTTTTTTTATTTATCTCAAAGTGTAGTCCAGTTTTTATATTATAATTCATATTTAAATTATTTATTATATTTTTATTAAATTTTATCTTTTTTTTTAATAACTCTCGATAATTCAACTATTTTTTATTAATGCACAGAGTGTTTATATTTGTTAGATAAATTTTAAATCTTATCATAAAAGAATAGGGTTGTCCTTATCTGTTTGTTTCTTTGATTGGATGATGCATTCTTAACATAAAGTGGGCTGAATACATAAATTGGTACTATACTCACCGTAAAAATATTTTTTAGCCCATCTCAATTTTTAAAATGAATTTTTATAAAATGATTTTTTAACTCTTTAAATTCATTTTTTTTAATTTATACACGTGTAATAAGTGTGTTGACGTAGAAAAATACCATTTTTTAGGTAGTGCATGAATTATAAAAGGAAATGAGTTTAGGGATTAAAAAGTCATTTTGAAAATTGAGATGACTCAAAAATTTTTTTGTGCAAATACATGATGCAATGGATATATTCGGCCATTATTTCATAAATGATGTGATATATAAAATCTGCAATGTAAGACAATTACGTGGAAAAAAAATCATTTCTTAGCAAGTGCATAAATTAAAAAAAAATTAAAGAGCCAATAAATTATTTTAAAAGTTGAGGTAGTACGAAGGGCAATTTATGCATTTGGTTAATGATGTGACTGTCACATCATACAATCCTAGCAAACCTAACTCGTTAATTTGGCGAATGTATATCATGCTTTAATTTTTTTTGTGGCCAGATGTGTATAAATTATAAAAAAATTAGATTGAGGGGCTAAAATATCATTTTAAAAATTAAAGTGATCAAAAGATTTTATTATATAAATACATGGATCAATTTATATATTTAGCCATGTGAAGTGAGGACAGTGTTCAATCAAGCATTAAATAAACGTTTGGTCCCTTCTTTCTTTCTTTCTGACCAAGTCCATTCTTCTTGCTGGCTCTAAAAATAGGACAAGGGCTACATAATATCATTTGGTTTAAAATAAAATCTAAACAAAAAAAATTATATCTACAAGAAAATTATCGCTTATTATTATTTTGTTATTTTTTAATAAATAGACATTTGTACTTTTATTTATGTCAATTACTGACATTAAATTAGTTGAAGATATACACTCGGCATACGAAGTAAATCTTTCTCTCAATAAATTTGGCTTTAATAATTTAACCTAAAAAATCATAAAATTTAAATTCTGATGTAATTTTTTATTTATATATTAACTTTTAATATGTAAAAAGTCGGTACGTAATTTAGAAAAAAAAATATATTGAAAGAACCATTCAACTTAGTTGATAACTTTCAAAGTTTTGTTGACATTTATGTAAATATGAATAGTTTTGTTGACATTTATGTCAATATGAATGAGAAAGACATTGAATTATGTAAAAAAAAAAAAATTGACGTGTTTTTTTCAACAATTATGAATGACAAGTCACTAATAATAAGTTTAATTGAACTTATATGTTATAATTGAGTTGACAACGTAAACTGGTAAAAGCTCTCTATTAAATATATCTGTAGAGAGAGAGAGTGAGGAGCCTTAATTATCACCAAATATCGAATTAGATTAAACGGTCTGTGATAATGGGCCCAGATACCGGAACAAGGTTTTGCAATAAGATTTACTATGACACTGTATATCTAATTACATGTAATTTAAAAAGAAATGTAATAATAGTAAATTATCTAAATAAAATTCACCAATAAAATTAAGAATATGAGATATGAAATTATTTCTATTAGAAAGATTTTATTTAAATATTATTTTAAACTCCAATATGAAAAGTAAACAAAAAGAAAAAAAATTATCATAGACATAAATCTTGAATGTTGGAAGTGAAATTGGGAAAGATGGCTAAACGCGGTTGCTTTCCATTACAAGATTGAATTGGCAAGACTCAAAATCTTGACTTATCAATGCCATCTCCCCATTTGGTTTTTGTCACGCGGTTTGTACACTTTTTGCAATTATGTATAAATTTAGCAATTTTTCTATTCTTAATTATTTAATATCTAAATACATAAATTAACTATTATATTTTTCATAAGAAATGTTATGATATCTTAAATTTTACAGAAATCTATTATATTTTTGAGATTAAAGATTTTGGTAACATTATGTACTTCTCCATGCTAACAATAATAATTTTTAGATTTTTAATTTTATATATAAAATATTAATTTAATACATGGTTGGTATAAATTTTGATCACTTTTCTTTTTTTGTTTTTTTTTTATTTAAAAAACCCGTCTTATATGCATGAAAATAGACTTTTTGATTGCATAAAAGAACAGAATTTTAGCAAATTTGGACAACGTAAGATTACAACATTGGACAAAGATGATTGTGTTTTTTGAACAGGCAGCTCTCAAGATAACTTGGCACAATTGCTTGGAAGTTGTCTTGCTGGACCTACAAAGACAAGGAAGTTTTTGACTAACCCTCTTATAAAAGAGACACACAACATGTGAACCAATTGACTTACCCTTCCACTTCTTTCTTAGTTTTCTGCTTTTGCGGTTGTATTGTACGTACTTCCTATTTTAAAATTTATAATTTTAACTATATTTCATTCTTCCATTATTTATATGGTCCATTAAGAATTTTATATCGACTAAATAATAAATATACAGACTAACTAATCATTTAATATTAATTTTTTAATATTGATTGGCCTAAGCCCACATTATACATTTTCAGATTATGAGTTTTTACCTCTCTTGCTTAATTCAGTCCGTAAATATAATATTTTAATAGTTTTAGCAGCTTTTCATCAATCATCGTATATGTCTGGATAAAATTTACACGTCAAGTTGATATTGAATCAACATATTTTCAATAAAAAAATTAATTACTGCTCATGTTATTGATGGTGGTTGATATATTTCTTTCTAATTGAAATTATTCAAATTTCATCCCTTGAAAGAAAGTATCAAAAGAGTGTGAAATGCTTAAAAAAAAGACACGTTTTTTTATTCAAGTCATAAATTTATATGGAATGTGACCGTTAAATAGGCATAAGCTTTAGAGTTTACTTGGACTAACCCAGAAAATAAATCAAGACCAAGTTTACACACAACATTTATAAAATTAATTAACTTTGTTAAAATAATATTAATACGCTGTTGAGTATTCTTTTCCAAAAGAAAAGGACACATTGTTGAGTATTCAGTGTTTCTTCTTGATCGTGGCTGGAGAAACGGAGTACAAGTAACATGTTCTATTTAACAAATACAACAGTGAAAAATCTGCAACTTCAAGAGGTCAAAACTGTAATCTCAGGTTCTAAGCAAAGGAACAAACAAGAAAAGGTATCCCGTTTTAGTTATTCGTGTAAAAACGCTTTCAAAATCCAGCCGTTAACCAGTGAGAGAGAGAGAGAGGGAGCTTTGGGTGGTTGCACTAAAGAATCAACTGAAGAGAAGAAAATACACCCCCCAGATTCCTTCAAATTTTCTATTTTGTCCTTCCAACTTGTTCTCTCTCTCTCTTTCTTTTATTTTCTTCTTTTCTCTCTTCTGGTAAGTCTTTCTTCCTCTGTTTCTGAAAGACGGCCATGTTTGGAGAGAAAGATCATCGTCTCTCCAACGGTGAGGCAGAAAGCTTGCCAAATCAAGAAAGCCCTGAAGATAAAATTGGTTTGTCTCAAAAGGGGATTGATTTTCTTAGGGAATCAAAGATGGGTTTTCATGGGTTTGCCTCAAAACCTCAAGAACTTACTCTTAGTTATCTTTGTGAAAATCCCAAATTAGGTTTTGCTCAAAAGGGAAAGGAAGTTCTCATGTCTGAGAATTCAACTCAAGATGAGAAATGGGTAGAGCGAGATTTCATGAATCTGAGTGAAACCAAATCCAATTCTTCTTCAAAAAGGGAAATCCATGAAGATGAAGAGATTGACAGAGAGAATTCCTCCAGAGAGAAAAAACCAAAGCTTGAAAGTACTTTAAATCTTTCTTTAGCATTACCTGATGTTTCTCTCTCTCTAACTGCATCAAATGCATTGCAAAATGCTGATGCTGTGATAAAGCCAAAGCCTTGTAGGAGTATACAGTCTTTAGGTGCAGCCCCATCAAACAACACACAAACAACTTGTTCTAATGATTTCACTGCTGCTTCACTTTCGTATTCATATTCTCATCCATTTTCACACAATCCTAGTTGCTCTTTGACCCGTAATTCAACTGAGAATTATGAGTATTCTGTGGGGAAAGATGATCAAATTTGGTGTGGAGGGGAAGGTACTAACGGATCAGTTCATAGTAGGTTTAGGCCAATTGGGGATGGACTTGTCGCTTTGAACAATAACAATCATGGTGGTGCTGGAGGTAATGGAGGATTTTCAATGATGCAGCGGGTAACAAATAAGGATTCTCGTATTAACAGTCTTTATAGAACTACTAGTTCTGATAATGTTTCATTTTTCCCATCTGAATTGCCTGCTAAGCCGCGTTTAGATGCTTATTCAGGTGATTCTAGGAGAAGGGATTCTGAGAATTTGAGAGGTATAGAGGCTTTAGATGGAGGAGGAAAGGCAAGAAAGCTCTCTAGACCGGAGAGAATTATCCGTGAGATCGTATCAGAGTCTATTCCTGTTATGGCTCAGATAATTCAAGAATTAGCTGAAGAAACATTGGAATCAATTAAGGAGTACTTAAAGAATCTTATTTTGATTCCTGAAAAGAAAGAAGAATTAGCAGGCCTTCAAAACCGGCTGGAGAGAAGATCTGATCTTACTAAGGAAGCTCTCTTGAAGTGTCAAAAGGACCAATTAGAGATTTTGGTTGCAGTGAAAATGGGGTTGGGAAGTTTTATATCTGGGAAAGTTCGAGTTCCTACAAATGAATTGGTGGAAATTTTCTTGTATATGAGATGTAGGAATGTGAACTGCAAGAGCATATTGCCTGTTGATGATTGTGAATGTAAGTTTTGCAGTGCAAACAAAGGATTTTGCAGCTCTTGTATGTGTCCGGTGTGTATGAATTTTGACTGTGCTAACAATACTTGCAGTTGGGTTGGTTGTGACGTTTGCTCCCATTGGTGTCATGCTGCCTGTGGTATTCAAAAAAATCTAATTAGACCAGGTCCTGGCTTAAAGGGGTCAAATGGGACTACAGAGATGCAATTTCACTGCATTGGGTGTAATCATGCGTCAGAAATGTTTGGATTTGTAAAGGATGTGTTTGTTTGTTGTGCAAAGGATTGGGGTCTGGAAGCGCTGATAAAAGAACTTGATTGTGTGAGGAAGATTTTCAAGGGAAGTGAAGATTTTAAAGGCAAGGAGTTGTATATTAAGGCTGAAGAGTTGTTCTCCAAGCTTGAGAGTAAAATCATGTCTCCTTCAGATGCCTGTAACATCATCATTCAGTTCTTCAATTGTAAGTCCTCTAGCTTTGAATTTGTTTTTTTCCCTTGCAATTTATATTCTGTTTCTTATTGCTTGAACCATGCTGATAATTGATTGTATCCTAGTAATTGATCTATGGGAATCAGTGTTCTCTTTGTTATGCGGCTGACTTTTGTTTCTGAAATCTAGAATTTCATGAACTAAGTGTAAGATTTCTCAGTTGCTGTTCTCCTTATGGACGGAGTTTTGTTGTTTAAATTTATTTGTTTGTTTTGGTCACTGAAGGCCACTTCCCACTTCACAAGTAGAAAAACCTTTTATTTTATGAGGCTGGGAGTCAATTGACTCAGCTGGGAACTAAAGCTCTATTGATATTGGGTTCAGTGGGAAATTGGTTGTTTTTGGTGGGTATGCTGCTGAAATCAGAACAATGGAACAGAAGACGTAAGACCTTTCAGTGCTCATGTTGTAAATAGATGGTAAGACTAAGACCCTAAAGTCAAACCAAGGAATCAGAAAGAACTGCAGTGTTATATTCATGAAGTATATACCTCTTGTACCACTGGAACAGAGTGTTGAAAACATTAGTATCAATGACGTGAGCACAATAGGTTAGTGGTCATTGCAGGTTGTGACTGGAGATTTTGTTACAACCCAAAGCCTGATGGGACCAAACATTTCCCAATTGCATGATGAGCTAAAGCAGGAGTGTCCCAGTCCCTATTTTTCTGTTCGTAGTTGGAGGTTCTGTTGGCACTCTGTGAATGTGTCCGTTGGCTCACTTGGTTATTAGATTAAGACAAGTTAATCTACAAGGGTATTGAAACGTGCATCTGATTAAGTTTATCTGGAAGGAAATAAGTTACACAAATTTTAAAGTTGTATGTCTCTGACAAAGTACATCTGAGGATGTCAATGGACTAGGCTGTTTTTAGTAGAGATGTGTGATTAAATGTTCCCGGTTTTGTAACGCAGACAAATCCTTCTACAATTAACCGATAGAAATATTTGGTTTGAATTGTAAATAGGTTTCTCCTGAAGTCATTTCATCTCAGTGTTGCGACATGCTAGTCCTCTTGCAAATCATTGAAATAGGGCAGAAGAGAGGAGCAAAAAGTAAATTGTAAACTTATTTCTGTTTTGCTTACATGCCCATTGTGGGGATTATTGTGGTTACATTTTTACTGGGTATCACGCATGGTTCAAATTGTTTTTAGGCGGAAGCAAATCTTGGATGGGTAATTGATTGTTTTCCCATTGTGTGTCACTAGAAGCAAGCGACACTCATTTTCCAGCATCTGTAATTTGTCGGATTGGTTTAGGCATTTAAAAAGCAGGTTAGTATGTTTAGGATGTAGGATGCCTGTTGTCTTGGTTCATCAGCTCATATGGATTGCTGTACTTACATGCATAAAATGCCATCTAAAGAGAACTCAGGATAAACACAATCTCTGGCCTATGTAGTGCTTGATATTTGGAGCAAAATTTGGTCCAGAGTTGGATTCTGCTTAATCGGATCCTCCTAAATTTTTCTTTATTTCTTTTATTTGAAGTTTTGGATCAAATTATGAATGAAATCTAAATCCTAATAATTTTTTTCTCATATTTTTGGAATATTTAGATGCAGATAGTATTTCTGAGTTTCCTGCTTCTGGTATATCAGCAAAAGAACTGATGCCAGCTGAAGCTAGTCTTAGAAAAGACATGGCCCATATTCCCCCGGCCACTTCTCTCGCTCCAAAATATGCAATCTATAATATGAGCTCAAGTCGCCAGCATGATCCACTATCAAGTGATCTCCATCGAAATGACGTCAAGGATGCCCTGCTCAGTGACTTGAAAATTGAAGAAGAGTTTCAGTTTGGAAAGTTATCTAAGAAAGATGGACTTGAAAGCTTAGAAAGCATTGTGCGGATTAAAGAAGCAGAAGCCAGAATGTTCCAGAGCAAGGCTGATGAAGCACGGAGAGAAGCAGAAAGTTTCCGTCGGATGATTCGGGCCAATTCTGAGAAGTTGGAAGAAGAGTATTCAGAGAAGCTTTCCAAACTGTGTTTGCAGGAGACACAGGACAGGAGAAGGAAAAAATGGGAAGAACTGAAGGTTTTGGAAAATTCACATTGTGATTACTACAATATGAAGCTAAGAATGCAAGCTGAGATTGCTGGTTTGCTGGAAAGAATGGAAGCCACAAAGCAGCAATGGGTGTAATTTAATCCTTTTTTTTTTTTCGCTTTTCTTCTCTTTTTATTGACAGAGATAATAGAAAGTGTGTAATTTGCTTACATCTTCACCATTAACTTAAAAGCTTGTTTCTCCAAGTGCTAAAAGCATTATTTTTCCATTTGCAACATGGAGCTCTGGAAGTTCATAGCTTTGTTCAAGAGAGCAGAAACAAAAATTTGTTTGTATATTCAATTTGTTGGATGCTGTTGGATTTGATAGTACATCAAACATGACAAAAATGAATGCATAGGCACAAATTGGCAGGTGACATTAGAGGGTCAAGATATTGGGACATTGCTTTATGGAAGCACATAGATAACTCATTTTCTTGTCCTTATTGCTACTTTCGATCCCTCCATAATATAATGCAGTGGATTCTTTGGACCACAATTGTCAAATATCACCAGCTGTTGGTTGCTCTTGCGATTATATAAATAAATAATTCTTCCAATTGCACTTGAAAGTGGATATATTCTATTTCTTTTTAGCAATAATATGATATTATAGGCTAATTTTTGTGCACTGTAATAAATTTACTTCTTATGTTCAATAAATGAATAGAAAAAATTCCATATTAAAAATCAAACCTTAATATGATATTATAAGCTAACTTAAATTACACTCTTATTCTTATGTGTCATTACGGTTCACTAAATATTTTTTTTTTCTCTAGTTAAATTTGAAAGTTTTGATTTTATTTTTAAAAAATCTTAAGTATTCATTTTTTATTCCAATTTTACCTTTATCTATATATCAACACTAAA
Source organism: Jatropha multifida (assembly GCA_948099535.1). Taxonomy (NCBI): domain Eukaryota; kingdom Viridiplantae; phylum Streptophyta; class Magnoliopsida; order Malpighiales; family Euphorbiaceae; genus Jatropha; species Jatropha multifida. Next base: position 21,480 of record CANUEX010019419.1, read on the forward strand.
TTGTCTTAATTAAAGAGTAATTTTAATCAATTACCTTGTTTCTATAATTGAAATGATTCAGTCATTTTTTTAATTCCTATGAAAATAAAAAATTTTATCAGAATGAAGTGAAGTGAGTAACGTTAGAGTTGATGAATACATTCATTTGTTTTGTCTTTCCTGTTACCCTGAAAAGAAAATTTGACTGATTGACAATGTTTGAAGATCTTTCCTTCTTTTTTTTTTTCAAGAAAATTTTGTGATGCAAGTGTAAAGGCAACTGGTTATTCAGCAGCAACTTGGTTTTGACTAGAAATTATGATATTGGAACCATTCAAATTGCTTGTGATGATGGGTTCATGTATAATTGGTCCCATAATGTCAATTTATAGTTTGATTTTATGTCTTAGTGGGTCTATACCCACTAGTGTCACAAACCTTAATTAATTACCAACCTAAATAAATGTTTAGTAAGGATAATAAAAAGAATGTTAAGAACATTTCAACTAATTAATCGAACCAAATTATTTACGATTTTCAGTTTGGGCATTGGTTTCAAATCTTCTGTAATTGTGAAAAACCCAATCATTTGATGCGTACCGAATTCACTGGTTTTTGTTCGATTTAAAAAAAAACTATTTTTATTTTTATGATTCGGTAATTTGATTGGGAATCAAACTGTTCGTTTGCATACAGTCCTACTATCAAGTGATTTTTGTTTCGAACTTGATAAAGTTGCTTAAAATTACAATTTACTCGCACTGATTCAATAGCTTATTGCTATTACTATCTCACTAGTATTTAATTAGAGATTAAATAATCAGAAAAATTGGAAATCTCTTTTATTGATTAATGAATAAAGATTAAACAACAAATATTAGTAATAAGAACTTTTTTTTTTCTTTTTGGGTATATGGTAATGGATAATAAGAATAATATTTTTCAAGAACATAAAGGCAATGAAGGATGAGAAGGCCTAAATAATTAATGAAAGGATGGTGTTATCGATACCGACGTGGAAGGACAGCACTTAGGCCAACACCAACAGCATAAAGAACAAGCAAGAGTCCTGTGAAGTTTACTATGAGTCCTTCTTGATTTAAGGCTCTGAATCTTTGATTTAAACCAGTTTCGGCAGTGCAAATGGCAGGAAAGAATATGAACATGCCTCCAAAAACATGCCATGGCATGTATGAGGCTCTTGCTGACATTTTTGCTCCAGGGAATACATAACAGAAGAACCCTAACGCCCACTGCAACCAAAATATTATTAGTAATCGAGAACTAGCTCGTTGATATAATTTTTTTAATTAAAAATGGAGAGATAGATAAATTACCTGAAGACCAAATAGGCAGATTGTGATCATGCCTAACCAGGAATGTAAAGTAACCATATTTTTATCTCCAATCTGATGCTTATACTTAAAAGCTGCATAAACTCCCAAAACTCCAGCGACAAGTGCTATCAGATGCAATATAAAGTGAACTGCCTTTTGCACCTTTCTTTCTGCTGGAATGGTCTTGTATGCCATAATTGCTGCCTCAAATTAAAATTATGCAGAAATTTTTAGTAAGATCTTTTTCTTTTTTTTCTTTCAACCCACAAAAAAAAAAAAAAATAAAGAAAGTAAGTTTAAAATGCTCTAGTTTTTTTTTCACCTTCTCCTGCTATGAGTATGAAGCCCACTGTCATTAGAAACGTGTGCACCTGTGAATTGGAGGAGAAACAGAAAACATTTATGATAGTATTTTTCTAATAGTATATGATTTCTCGACTTCGATAAGTATTCGACTGCTGAAATATTTATTGTCAAAGAGAAAAAAAAACTTAGGTTTAGAATCTTGATTTCATTGACAGATTTGAAAGCAAAACCATCTTCAAACTTTAGGAGCCAAACGAGCACAAGAGTTGCTACACTTGCAAAAATCAAATGTGCAATCATTGTAATTGGGGTGGCAGATAGTTGGTAACTGCGACTTTTAGGTGGCATTGCAATTAAGCTCAATTAATTAAGAAAAAGGAAAGATCGAGAAGAAGAAGTTAAAAAAGGAATTAAGAGTTATAGGTTTATATGAATCTTGATTTTAGTAATGGGTTGGAAAAACAAAGTGATGCATTTGTTTGTATTATAAGAGTCTAATTATATTAATTTTTTTTACCAATTTAAGTTTAGCCTCCAAAGTTTTGCTGTTGATATGTAATAAGATAGCTTACGGAAAGACATTCTATCAAATTGGAATAAACCAGCCGGCCAGCCAGCAGGCAAAAGTTTACTTCTGGCAAGTTATGATCTTCAAATTATATACCTTACATGTATACCTTTGCCTAGAATGAACCCATTCACATGCTCTGTATATATATATTTCTGATGTTGTAGATTTATTTTTAACAATGAACTCAAATGAACCCAGCTCCCAGGGTCAATTTAATTATTACATTTGCAAAAATAAAAAAAAATAATAATATTACAACATTAATCCAATCAAAATTAATGACGACACAAAAATCCACACACCAAAAGCAATAACACTAATAATAATAATAAATTAGACATAACGGGCGAGAGTAACTGAAATATCAACAAAAATGCCGAAGAGGAGGATGAACAATCCAGTGAAATTCATCAGACGATTTTCATGAGTATGCTGTTGCTTTAAAAATGTAGATTTCTCCATAATTCCAGTTAAAGCTGCACATACAGCCATGTAAAGGAGAGCTCTACCCCCACATATATGCCATGGAAGCATCATTCTCTTTGTAACGTCAGGCTGTGGAATAATAAATGTGAACAAACCAAATAACCACTGCAAAACAATTTTCAAACACATTGTCACAATTTGATTTTCTTGTCACTAAACAAAAGATCTAAATTGCTAGTTTAATTAGAAAATTAGTTAAGGATAATTACCTGCAACCCAAATAAGCAGATGGTGGTTATTCCAATCCATGAGTGTAAACTATAGACATCCTCAGCTTTTATCATGTCATGAAACTTGAAAACAGCAGCAATGCCAACAATTCCAAGACATATAGCCGCTAGGTGAAACACCAAATGGATTAATTTCTGCGCATTATGTGAAACTGGTATTGTCTTGTACACCATCATAGCTGCATATGAATTTTTAAAGATATAAAGACTGATCACCGAACATTATAAACAACAGATGTACGCATCAAGAGCTGTTATAGGAGAGGGCTAACTATATATACATTGAGTTTATATTACCTTCACCAGCAAGAAAGATGAATCCACAAAACATCATAAATGGATGAACCTGCAAAAACAAATATTAGACAACTAGTAATTAATTTAAAGATGAACTAATCAAATAAAATGATAAGTTAAATTAATTGTTTACATTGAAAACGCGATCAACATCATAAGAATCATATTCAATTCCACCCCGATAATGTAGCAACCAAATCAGCATGAGAATGAAAGCCAAAATACCAAACAAGTGTGCAACTACTGTTAGCCGAGAGGCAGAACGCCGGTACTGATAGACGACGACCGAATCCATTGGAGGATATATCAGTAAATTAGGAAACTGTTAATCAACTGCTTAATTATATATTCTAGTGATTTTTGAAACTCAGGCTTATATAGAAATAGAAACCTATAAAAGGAAGAGAGAACGCATTTATTGATTGCTTGTCTCTTGGGTTTGGTATACACACACACACACATATATATATATATATTAACTTTGTTCTTCGGAAAAGTATCATCATCCCAAATTGTTCCATGGAATTTATTTTTTTCTTGTGCATATGAAAAAGAACGATCCTTGTGGTACAGTAAATAGTCTGCTAATTCATTCTTTCTCCTTTTCTGATAACGATAGTTCACCTTTATATATATACAGTAAATTACTCAAGTACTTATCTTATTACAAATAGTTTGCCTTTAGTTAAAACTGGTTTAGCCAGTTACTAGTATCCTCAGGGTTTGTGGACTTTATCTGAATATCACTGTATGCCGGAACATGAAAATACTGGGTAGATACCCGATACTTAATTCTTTTGGTTAAGTGTATTGAAGGTATATATATATGTTAGATTATCAAAATTCAAAACTTTTATGTTAAAGCAATGGAGGTACCAACAAGATGTTGATTGAGGTGATTTCAATTTCCATAAAAATTGAGAACACATTTTCAAATCTCTGAAAATGCAATTTGTTGTGAGAGCTAAAAGCCCTACGCTCAATGCGTGAAGTTTTCCCTTTATGGTTTAAGGACTGCGGGGAAACTTTTCCGTTCGTTCCGTAACTGAGACAGGAAAGTTTGAATGTGGGCTTTTCAACTTGTTTGCGTCTCTACAAATTAATGCTCTTGCTAGGCTAAGCTTCCCCATCATCGTCAAGCCCAATGGGTTGTGATAATTGAAATTACATGGATGTTAAGGTTCAATCTTTCAAGCCCATCAGGCACCATTTTATTCAATTTTTTTCATTTATCATCTAATAAAGAACATAAAAAAAAAAAAAATTAATAACATATGTGATTGTGGAATTCCCAACAGTACTTATATAGATTTTACGTCTATTGCCTTACATCTCATTATTTTGGAAACAATAAAGAGTGGATAAAAGGAACCAAGAGACAGATTTTATATATTTTAATTTATATATTTCTCTGTAAAGATTTTATATTATTTTACCATTTAATCATGATTTGATAGGTTTTTTTCACTTTTCGTCAGTATATAAATATCAAATTTAAATTTTTCTAATTATAAAATTTTTTTCCAATTTAACAAAAGTTATTTAAAAGGAGAGCTATTTTAGTAAATGAAAAGTAGACTTTGTATTATTGTATTTTATATTTATATAAAAGGTTTTGATTGCTTGGTAATAATGATTGTGAGATTTATAATTATGGGATTAGCATAGGAAATCATCGCACCATACAATGGTTGTCAGATAAGCATTACTTTTTGAGCTCTTCCTCTGCATAATTGCTTGATGGAGGCATTGGCTTTCATTTATATAAATATTTTTTTTTATTTTTCTGTTATTTCATAATTTCCCATAAGAATAATAATCCATTTCATTATTATTATTATTATATATCTACCACGGATGATTACAATTTGCCATAGATAATGAAACTCAATAATGTGCATGACATATTTGCCCTTTTTTTTAACTAGTAAAAGAAAAAAAATATATTTTTAATTAAAATTACCAAATTTAATATTGATTTTATGGATAAGAATATATATATATATATATATATATATATATATATATATATATATATAAAATAATATGAAGAATATGCCAAATTATTCATAGAGACGTAGTCATTTCCAAGTTGGTGATACGTTTTGTCAACTTACACTTACTTATATATCACCTTTACATCTCAATTTCAAAGCCCACTTGATGAGTCTTCCATTGATCACCATTCATTCCCTACCCAATTTTGAATTTTGGTGAATCTTTTTTTTTAAAGAAAAGAAAACCCTTTTTGAGTTCGAGTAGGACATAATTGATTATATCAATTTAAAATACCGTAATTGACTAATTTAATAAATCATGTAATTTGGAGGTAAATGGATTTATTATTATTATTATATTTGGTGGTGATTTATAAGTTTTTGTAGTTATTTTGAAATTATTCCATGTCAACATTAAAAAATTGATTTGAATTTGATGGATGAAGTTGACCATTTGATTCTGTTATTGATTTTAATTATTCTTTTGTATGGCATGTGCATGCCTGTTTATAATTATCTCTGTATTAATATATTTAGACATCATCGGATTGTCTGTTTTGTAAACTCGTAGTCGTATTTATACTCTCTTGTCGTATTTGGCCGCCCTATAACTAGAAGATGTGGCCATGCTATTACTACGGTTTTGTTTAGTTCATGCCAAATTTCATAAGAGCTGTACGTAGTTGTACTAGAAAGCGACTTCCCCGAAATTACAATTCTGTTTTTTAATTTTTCAATATTTTCAAAACCATATATATAATTCAATGACAATGTTTTTTCTAAATTTTTCCAAATACAGCAAAAGATAGGGTAGATTTTTCTAAATTTTCCATTTTAAATATAAAATTACTATGCACCAAGTTGAATCAGGCCATTTTTAATAGAATTTGAATACTGATTTAAAAAAAAAAAAAAAGGTACGGGGGTGGTGAGCAATGATTGGGTGAGACCACCACTATTAACACCTCCAATCACTAGCTACTATTTACTAACTGAAATTCCGACGCATATTATTATATTATAATTGTTATTCTTTGGCCCGTCATCCCACCACTATTTAAGCGCGTAGACAGCCTACTGTCCAACCCATTTGTCCACGCGGATTAGGACATTTTATGGACCCCGATTATTATGCTGATTCAGCTGGTGAAGTGGACATATACCTCCACATCTTCAAACTCTTTATGCCAACTCATCCCAAAGGAACCTTCTCCTGCTTTCACTCGTGAGTCCTGTCCTAACCTCCTACTTTGTCCAAACAGTCCATCTTGTTGTCCATTTATCCATATCACTCCTTGGCAGCATAAGAAATGCGGCTGCCCAACAATCACATATGACATATGGGTCCCATTTTTTCTTTTTTAATTAGGTATTTGTTTTTTTTAAATGATACCGCTAATTTCACGAACTTTTCTCATATAAAAAATTACGAGAAGATGTAGCTTTTTTCTTTTGTCTATCCAAATTTTATGAGCTAATTTTATTATATTTAGTGATCCAAAATATAATATAATTAAGAAAATAATTGTCACGACCTAAAACCATGGGCTGAACCGGTACTAAGACCTAGATAAGCTTAAGGCCTCCGATATCCGTAGTAAGCCTAAACTATAAAAATCCATTTCTATTATCATTTGACTGACGGAATAGTAAGCCCATATTATGACATTATTCATACAATAATCAGAGTTAACAGTTCTGATCCAGCATTAGTATTAAATACTATTCACAGCTCGGGCCTATATCCATTTAATAAAAATATATTCTCATATAAATATTTATTTATCATAATATGATCAAACTATTCCTATCATATAGTCTTCAAATATTCATAAGGAAACACTCCATAATTTATTTATAATCACATGATGATTCTTTTTACATAACCAAATATTATTTAAACATCCTAAATGCGGAGTTAAATAAAATGTGCGGAAAATCATAAATATTAACAGAAAATTTATACTAACATGATTGAATCTCTGCGGAGAAAGAAGCAGAGTCTTATAAACCGACAGTACTTTTATTTTCTGAAAAATATTTATGGAAGGGGGGTGAGTTTCACTAAACTCAGTGAATAATAATAAATAATGCAAACTCACACATTCAAGCAGTATGCTTTCACAATATATAAAATGGGCATACTTCACAAGCACTTGTCATTCATCAGCATCTTCGAACAAATCACATTTAAATACTCACAACATGTGGAAATTAGTCAGTGAAGTCACAAATCTACCTATTGGCCCCAGGCCAATTCCATAATAATAATATATATACTAGGGAGCCGATTTCCCATACTTGGCCCACTGACCCATAGTGACATACGAATTTGAAAGTCGAGAATCTTGACAGGTACCTCTTCATATATCAGGTCTTCATTCACTTGAATTTCTAGAGGTTCCAACACATGCGATGGATCAGATATATACTTGCGTAGCATGGACACATGAAAAAATGGATGAACGTGAGAAAATTCATTCGGTAGGTCCAGTTGATAAGCTACCTCTCCAATTCTAGTAATAACTGGATAAGGTCCAATGTATCTCGGAGATAACTTTCCCTTTTTGCCAAACCGAAGAATTTCTTTCATAGGAGATACTTTTAGAAAAACCAAATCACCTTCTTGAAATGTAACCTCTTTATGCTTAGGATCAGCATAACTTTTCTGTCTGTCAAAAGCAGTCTTGATCCGATCTTGTATAATAGGTACCTTTTCCGATGTAACTTGAATCAATTCAGGTCCTACTAGTTGCTTATCTCTTATTTTCTCCCAACATATAGGTGATATGCACTTCCTTCCGTATAATGCTTCATACGGTGTCATACCTATACTCGCTTGATAACTGTTGTTATAAGCGAATTCTGCTAATGGTAGGTGTGAATCCCAATGCCCACCGAAATCTAGTATGCACATTTGAAGCATATCCTCCAACGTCTGAATCGTTCTCTCAGACTGTCCATCAGTTTGTGGGTGAAAAGTTGTGCTGAAGTCAAGTCTCGTTTCTAGAGCTTTTTGCAAAGATTGCCAAAATCGAGATGTAAATTGTGTTCCTCTGTCAGAGACAATAGAAACTGGAATACTGTGAAGTCGTACTATCTTTTTAATGTAAATCCTTGCCAATCTGTATGCATTATATGTAGATCTCACTGGAATGAAGTGAGCTGACTTGGTAAGTCGATCCACTATTACCCAAATCGAATCGTAACCTTCGAGTGTCTTCGGTAAACCTACTACAAATCCCATAGTGATTCTCTCCCATTTCCATTCCGGTATCGGTAATTGTTGTAGTAGTCCTGCAGGTCTTTGACGTCCTGCTTTTACCCGTTGACAAGTAAGACATCTTGATACAAATTCAGTCACATCATTCTTCATTCCTAACCACCAATAGTTATCCTTCAAATCTCGATACATTTTAGTAACACCAGGATGTATACTATAAGCAGCATAATGAGCTTCATCCAAGATCTCTTTTCTTAGATCATCAACATCAGGTACACATATCCGTGTATCATTTCTGAGCACTCCTTCACCGTCTATCACAAAATTTCCAGATCCACCTGTAGCTACTTCTTGTAAAATTCTCTGCAATTGTGGATCTCTACTCTGTGCAGCTTTAATCTTGTCAAATAACATCGGCCTTACTTTGAAATGAGCTAACAGAGTTCCTGAAGCAGGAATCTCTAATTCAAGATTTCCACCAAGCATTCTGTGAACATCCCAAACTAACGGTCTCCTTTCTGTTGAGATATATGAAAAATTCCCTAGAGATTTTCGGCTCAAAGCATCAGCTACAACATTAGCTTTTCCCGCATGATACTGAATAGTACAATCATAATCTTTAAGGAATTCCATCCAA